>CAODLS011099309.1:0-14050 GCA_948243855.1 Flueggea neowawraea | reverse complement strand
ATCATGTAGTTTGCTGAGATTGAATTCTCTATCAAATGTGGAAAAACAGAGTGACTTAAAGCATCCTCACTATTTTTGTTATTTTGGTGTGAAATGACCATCTTTAATCATGCCTTCATCTAACGCTGATTCTTCTCCGTTTCCCACAAGAAGAAGAAAATCTTCAAGCTCCTTGTCTGCATTGACTCTCATATTTATACTCAATATCAGAATTTCCATTTTGGCCCACAAATAAGATTTGGTCAAACTTGCATTGATTGTTTGCTGCCTTGTTCTACGAGGCACTACTCGAAGTACTTGTTTGAAGTTACCGCCAAATACAATTACTTTTCCTCCAAAACGTGTTGGACAACTTATGATGTTCTGAAGGTTTCTATCAACTGTTTTGATACCTAATTTTTTTGTCATTGGCATCTCATCCCATATGATAAGTCTTGCTCTGCCCAACAATTTTACAATTTTGAATGATTTTTCCTAAACCAAAATTTAAAAAAAAGTATGTATTTTATCCGTTGTTTTTAACTAAATGTAATATTTGGTTAGTGAATGAGAATACGTAACTTTTTCAATAACTATATTATTTTTATCTCCACTTATCATGGAGATAGAGTAAAAGTTTTCTTTTACACCAACATGGAGACATGGAAATAAATTTAATTCAAATACTTATCAAGACAGAGTAAAATTTTTATTTTACATTTAATAAATTGGATTTTAATAAATGACGTAAAAGTATTTATGAATTATTTATTTTACAATTTTCAATGATTTTTCCTAAACCAAAATTTACAAAATTATGTATTTTATCCGTTGCTTTTAACTAAATGTAATATTTGGTTAGTGAACGAGAATACGTAACTTTTTCGATAACTATATTATTTTTATCTCCACTTATCATGGAGATAGAGTAAAAGTTTTCTTTTACACCAACGTGGAGACATGGAGATAAATTTGATTCAAATTCAAATACTTATCACGATAGAGTAAAAGTTTTATTTTACATTGAATAAATTGGTAATTAACAAAATACGTAAAGGTATTTATGAATTAAAAAGAGGGATGCAAATGTGCAAAAATGTTTTCTCCATGTCAGTAAATTTTTCCTAACTAACAAAAAAATTAAAGAAATATGTTTCTCTTATCTTTTGATATTTAAAAACATCTGCATTATCAATCTTTTTAATCAAGTGAAATTATCTCGAAAAATAAAAAGTATCCATTTTACAATTTTCAATGAGTTTTCCTAAACCAAAATTTAAAAAATTATGCATTTTATCTGTTGTTTTTAACTAAATGCAATATTTGGTTAGTGAATGAGAATACGTAACTTTTTCAATAACTATATTATTTTTATTAGTATCCAAAATTTTTTTTCCACATCCGTATATTTTATATATGTTATGATATTTTACTTCAATTTTACTTTTTATAAACTAAAATAATTTCATTAATTAAAAATATCAGATAAATGAGATTAATTCATTAAGTTTTTTAAGTTAATTTTCAATAATTGTGATTATAAAAAATATTTACAATTTTTTGCCAAGATAATTTTGATTAATAAAAAAGTAAATGCGTAAAATTGATAAAATATATATTTGTTTTGAATTTTTGTTGAAATATTTGAATTAAATAAATTCAAAATGTAGATCCCGATTCATACCTGTCAGTAGTTTTTTTTTATTTATTTTAGTCGAAATTATTTATCTCCTAATTTTCTTAATCATATCCAATTGCATTTGCGCGAACAAATAAAAAAATATATTATTGTGCAGTGTACATTAGGGATTAAGATCGCTGACTCGGTGGAGATGCATCACAAATAGCCAAACCCACATGTAACGCAAAAAATTCTGAATAGAAAATTTTAAAAAATATACTAAAAATGTGAACTGTAGTTGAAGACCATAGAATTAAAACTAATTTCAAGTGTGTTTTTACATCAACATACAAGGAAAAAATATACTGAAAATGTGAACTACAAACCGCACCTTTATATATAAAAAGAATTTATGCAGCATTCTTCGTTAATATAACTTGTTACTCTAATAAAGGGCAAAAAAAGGTTCAAATTAAACTCCAGAATAATCTTACATATATGACAAAAAGCTATATTTTGTTAATATGAAGACAATGTAGAGGAGGGCTGAAATCTCAACACGACAAAAAGCGATCTTTTGTATAATATGAAGCTATCTTCATCAAAAACAATTACAAAAATTAAATTTCTACTCCTCCTTTTCTGTTTGACGGTAAAAACAGAGAAATCTAAAACGGGAAAAAAGGATGATAAGAGGAAACCATTTGATGGGAGAGAGCATTCAACTGGCGACGCCTATTCAATATCAAAGTTCTCTTCCACCAGAACCTGCACGGAAAATTGAAAAGAAAATTCATAACAACAGCTCCAATCGTACAAGCTTCCCCAAATCAAACAAAGTAACCACATCATTAGCATTCTATCCTATATATAGTTGAAAAGTAGTGAAATGGAAACTGAGATGATTTTTCTATATCACGATCATTTAGGGGGGGAAAATATCATCATCATTTTTCATTATCTTTAAGAATAACCGGATGTTTATCTAATATTTAAAATAAAAATAAACTTAAACTTTTTGTTAAGATAATTACAGAATATTTTAAAAATTCAATAAATTTGTAATTATTAAAAATAAAAAGGGTATATTAGTCCAAAAAAGTTTTCCTTACATCCGTACATTTATATATGTTATGATCATATGCGATGCATACTCGTGCATATGCAATTTTGGTCATGGACGTGACATTTTTAGCTACATCTGATACCCATACTGTATTGGTCACTTAACATATTTTTTCTCCCAAAAACTCCAGTTTAAGTATTATTTTTGTCATGAAAAGATTTCGGACCATAACTAGCGTACGAGACGAACCGTCTATGAAAGCCCGACTCATTTATCACAACCCTCGAAGAACAGAACTAAAACTAATTCATTGTAAATCGTATTAAAACCATTTTTAAAGGTTAATAAATAGAAATCCAAACTCGTTTAAAACATGATTTTTCATAATAATAAAATATTTAATAAATAATAAATCATGTTTAAATATCAAATAAGTATATAAAACACATACCCACAAGTATACCGGTGTGGAACAACTAACAAAATAAATAACTGAGCCCGAATAAAAGGACACTGACTGCAACTACAGGATTCTTCACCAAGTGTTGAATGCCAAGAGATGGCAATCAACCAAAATCACCTGTCAATAAGATCAGGGTTGATAGACAAAAAAGAAAGGGGGTAAGAACCTTAGTGAGGAAACGACACACCAGTGCGGTTTTGGGCATCACGCAAACCGTTTAAAAAACGTTTAAAAATACTACATGCAGATATAAGTGTGTATATACACGCTAAGTACAGAATAATAGTTTCAAAATTCATTTCAAAATCTTTTGCAACCAAAGCAAGCAACATATAAGCAGACATGCCAAAAACTTATTTCAGATTATGTAGAAGTTTCTGTTTTAGTAAAACATACTTTGTTAAATCAGTTATCAACTGAACAAAGCTGATAATTACTGATCATATTCTCATATTACACTAAAACCGCATTGACTAGATCATATCAAATAAACTAGCAACTTAGGAGTCCAAATGGTACCCGACTCAAAAGGGCTAACAACAGACAATTTTAGGGACTCATAATAATACTCCGTCTAACTTAAGGGTCTCAAAGTTGTAACAGATAGAGACTGATCTAAATACATCCATTAGCATTGCAGTCCACGTGCTTCAGCAAGATGTACTTTGTCAAACTACCAAACAATATACTACGGAAAAATGAGCAAAAACACAGGCTCACCAAAATTGTTATGTCAAACAAAACCATATCTCACCAAACAAATCTGACATGGGACCAATGTCAAAATCATGCTTGGACTCCGCCACTAGAAATGTATCATTTGTGGACTTCGCCACTAGAGAAAAGTTCACGCATGTTAGCTAGACACACGAGTTACCACCTACTCTGGTAACTGAGTGCTACCACTTACCCTGGTAACTGAGTCTTCATTATGGTATACCAAAGGTTACACTTATCTCCGTAACATAGGTATCCCAAGTCAGAATACTTAAATAAATTCTTATGCCAAAAATTTAAATGCAAAATCAAACAGATAATAATGGCTACACCACTGACAGATCATGCAATCACCGATTGTAGAAATCAAAGAACATATTTCAAAGAATATAAATATTTTTAAAATATTTATATAAATGGATATATAATAGATTTCAAAACTAGAACCAAATTCAGTAGTCAAAACAAATCTTCTTTTCAAAGAAGTACAAATTCAGCAAAAATGTTTGTTCGAAACATAATAACTATTTCAAAACTTCAAATAAAATCCAACCAGGATTTCATAGCAAAGGATTTTATGTAATTCAAATTTTAGGATTTTCTATCATTTGTTTATTCCAGATTACATACAAGGGTCCAGACACGTCAAAAAAGATATAGATTTAGAAGACACAACCCATGTATCTGAACCTTCCATTTCACTCACATGGATATCCAAGCTGAATGACCCAATCACGTACCACTGGTAGTTGGCTAATCTCGCTGACCAAGATACGAAGCTGAAACAATTATTATCAGACAATTGTCAAATTGTGGTACTATGACAATACTAAATGCATGATATGCAGATGTAGACTCAAACCCTTAAAAACCTATTTCGGTTGAAGATCTAACACTACAACCTCGAAAATCGGAATCTACGTAAAATTACAGTTTAGTCCCTCAAGTTTGTAAAATTACCATTTAGTCCTCAAAACTTGGTAAATTACAGATGATTCCTTAAAGTATCCTCAAATTATCAAATAGTCCTCAATTATTTCAGAATATTCAAATCACTCCAAAATATACTCTAAATTTCATTTTAATCCCTAAAATACAAAATATCAAATTTGGTCATCTAATAGCAAATTACCTAAATAGTCAAACTTTCGATTCAACTGATAAAAATTGAAACCAATCATATATATTGACTCTAATTGATCTCCTGAACTCAAATCTAACATCCATTTCAGCAAACAAACTCAAAATCATAAGGTTCCTTAACAAATTTCAGTCAAAACCTAACCTATTTCAAAACTACATCAAATTTCATGGTTCCAAGCTTAATCTACGTTCCTCCAACCTTAATCCACCAAGATACAACATTCTTTAACATCCAATCTAGCAGAAACAAGCAAAATCCGAGCCAAACATTCAAATTCTTCCAAAAACTTAACCTAGACAAACAACATCAAATTCTTCAAACCCAATCTCAAATCATGTTCATTTAACCTTATTCTATCATAAACAAACAATGTCTAACTCACACTCTAATAGAAATCATCACATTCGACCAAAACATTCAAAATTGTCACTATTCATCAACCTATGATTCATGAACAAAAAAAATGAGGAAATGAGTGAAAAGAAGTGTAATATTACCTCTAGGGATGAAATGGAAGCAAGGAGAAGCAACTAGAGAGTGAGAGAATCGGTTTCAGAGTGATGGAGAGTGAAAATGACGAATGGAGGCCGAAGGGGTCGGGTTGTAGGGTATAAAAGGTCAGACGGATCAAAACGCACCGTTTCAATGTTTTTCAAAAGTAACATACGTTATTTTTAATGCAACGTACGTCGTACACACTCACAACGTACGTCCCTTGAATACAATGTACGTTATATGGCTCAAAATTGGATTTAGGAGGTTATGTTATGCAAAAATAGACCTTAACGTATGTCATGTTAATCATAACGTACGTTTTGAATACACAACGTACGTCTTGCAAGTCTTAATGTACGTTGATCATGTTGAACATGAAGAACCAGATAACGTATGTTTTGGTTTGCACAACGTAAGTTATCCATTGCAATTAAGCCTTCCTCGACATTCTTCGCTTCCGGACATGAGTCGGATCATTCATGAGGTTTCCTCAACACCTAAACTCTCAAAATTCATCAGTTAACTAGCATCAAACGTCAAGGCAACAACTCCAACAACGAAACATCATCTCAACACCTAATCATCATCATCAACATCCGAAGAATAGGATCAAAGCTAAACTAAACAAATCGGGACTGACCGAAACGCTACAGAAACTGGGTCAAAAAATGGACGGGGTATTACAATTTTGATCCTTATTAGTCTAAATTCAAGTTTTTGATATCTTCAGAATATGAATGAAGATACGTAATACAAGTATATTCATTGAAGCCAAATTGTATGAATTCATATTGAGAACAATTAGGTTATTGGTGTTCATTTAGGTGTTTAATATTTTCAGAATATGAAAGAAATTAGGTAATTCAAGAGCATATACTGAAGCCCAATTATATAGATGCATATCGAAAAGAAGTTGTATGAATAAGTGTGGTTTGAGTAACTATGATGTCATGCATCATACATATATGCACCAGAATTAAAATAGATGGCTTAGTTAACTTAGTGGGTTGGTGAAGTGAAGCACTTCGCAGTCCACTTTTTGTTTCATTTCACTTTGGACGCTCCTATATGCGCCTCCAGAAGTTTCCTCTGTTTCTACACATTTAACACTTCAATACCAATGAAATAATGACAGGCAAGAGAAGTGGTGAAGTTCATTTACACATCAACCATGTATAACTTTGAAGAATTTAAGCTAAAAAAGGAGCATGCCTTGGCAGTCTGCTTATTGGAAGTAACAATCAAGAAATATATATACACACACTATTGAATCTAGGTCTAGTTATAAATAGCTCAACAAGAAACTTGGACTAGAGACCCTTTGTGGACTTGTGTGCATGACAAGTGTGCGCGTGTCATTCTAGCTTCTGAAATGGCTTTGCAAAGCTACACAGTAGTACTAACAGTGGTGATTGTGTTACTGTCAACTTATGGGACTAATTTGTCAGCTGCAGACACAGATAAAGACAAAGAGGAGTGTCAGGAACCGCTGGTTGGGTTGGCACCATGCCTTCCATACGTTGGAGGGAATGCCAAAACTCCAACACTTGATTGTTGCAGCGGTCTGAAGCAAATTCTCAAGACCAACAAGAAGTGTTTGTGTGTTGTTATTAAAGATAGAAATGATCCTGATTTGGGTCTCAACATTAACGTCACTCTTGCTTTAGGCCTTCCCTCTGTCTGTCATGCCCCTGCTAACGTCTCTGCATGCCCTGGTATGTGATTTTCTGTTCCTCTGATGATCATGAATTTAATGCTGGTTCATATATATATATTTTGAGCTGGATGGTGCAGATCTTCTGAAATTACCACCAAATTCACCAGAGGCTCAGGTCTTCTACCAATTTGGTAATGGGTCAAAGAATGCTGCAAGTTCCCCAGCTCCTAGTCCTAGCAGTAACAGTAAGCACACGTCACTTAAATTTTTGTTTTGATTGATTAGTTAAAAGACATGTAGTAATGGTAACGTTGACATGAATGAACAGATGCAAAGAGTGAGGGAACCAGTACTTCACAGAAGAGGAGCAGTGGGACGAATTCTGGATTTGTTTGGCGATTCTACTTTGGTATCTTACAGTTTACACTTGTTGGTATAGTTGGAATTGACCTGTGATGTGATGTCGTTTTACAATCAAGAGTGATCAAGTATGGAGTCTGGAAATATCAGATTGTTGTTTCTATAAGTTGCTGAGGCCTGAGCGTAAATTCTTGATGTTTCTGGTTTTGTTTTAAGACAAACTCTGTATGTGAAACTGGTGTTTATTGTGTAACTTTTCAATTCATATGTAATCAACTATTTTACGTAAAAGTAGACAATTTGTTTGAGTTGATGGAGCTTAAACAAAGAATCAGGATTGCAATTCCTAGTTCCGCACGGAAAGTTAGAGAGCACAAATTCTTGAGCAATTCAAAAATTTTCAGTGTTTTTAAACACATTCCAAGAAAGTTTGAAATAACTCCAGCTAAAATCTTGATATAACAGAGTAAGCAACTATCTTCAACCACTAGTTCCTTGGCAAAGAAGTGAAAAAAAAGAGCTAAGGGTGAATGTATGTTGTTCGAGAAATTTAAACATTCAAGGAATCAAGAATGAAGTCCTAAGATGATTGAATGAAACCAGTGCATAAAATTCAAGAAATGAAAAAGTTTACTTATAGGTTTACAGTTGACCTTTGTAACTTTGTTCTTTTCTACTAATCTTTCAATAATCAAAAACCGGAAGAAATGGAGCAAATATTGACCAAGTCTACCTCAAGTTTGAATCAACCTTCAACAACATGCTCCGACTCAGACTGAAATATGCTCATCCACTTCATAAGTAGTTTGTCAGTAGAAGTTTTTTCAGGGGAAATATCTTTGTTTTGAAGAGTATTAATTGACAGATGACATTCATTTCAATCTTTTTTTTGTGGCCCATGAACAGAGGAAAGAAGGAAAAAATTGGCAGACGATATTTGTGTTGGTGTTGTATATTATAGATAGATGGTTTATAAAGAGAGGGGTCTCACCGGATGTGGAGTTCTCTGACAGAGAAAGGTCCGATATTATGATTACACAATAATTTAGCATTGCCTGTGGGGTTATTACATGCGACGGTCCTAGTGATATGGGGAGACTTTGGCATCAATCCATTTCCAGTCCACCCAAAAGAAAAAGAGCATTGGAATCTACAGAAATAAAAGGAGGATCTATTGTGTCAGAGTCAGAGATTGAAGGAAACCCAGAATCAAACGAAGCATAGATAGAGCTGTGGTGGTGGGACTCTTCTACTTCACAAAATTTAGGCTCACCCAACCCAAGCATGACCATTGCCTCACCCATGCTTGGTTAGGCGCGCCTAATAATATAAGACAATACCTTCACGGCATCACCTACTTGTTGATCCATCCATCACCCTAACAAAGGACAGTCAAAACTAAATGGGAAGAAAACAAAGAAAACCGCCTTTGGACCGGTCGATCAGCGACAAACAAGTTATCATCCATCTCTGCTCTGCCTTCAGTATCCACCAATACATTCTATCCCTTATTATTTTTTAATCCGAGAGAGAGAGAGAGAGATTTTTACAAATTCCCAAGTTTTGCGGTTGTGGGCATTCAACGATACCCTTCTTCAATCAAAATTTGGAGTCTTTGCTTGTTTTTCTCTCTGGGTTTCTGTTGACTACTGCTACACTGGTACGTAGAGGCCGGTGTTCCCGCGCCAGGTATTCATGCCATCTCCTCTGTCTCTTCCTGGTTGGTTTTCCCCTATGATTTATTCTATTAAATTTGTTGGTTAAGACTTTGGGCTTTGATTTGGGGTCGTAATAGAGAATTCTTGTTTGCAAAGAAGTTGGCTTTAAATGATTTTTGTGAGAAGAAAGTGCTTTAAAGTGGGAGATTTTGCTTCTTGTCTTTGGTTTTAAGAAAACGGTGATTGGTTATGTTGTGGGCATCACTAAAGTATCTGCCTTTACTTTACCATCATATTTCACACCGTAATTTCTCTCAAAGTGATGTCGAGCTGTTCATATTTGATTCACATGGATATCTGGTTACACCAAAACTGAATGTAGTGCCAACAAATCCAATTGACTTGAGTTTGATTTTTACCTCCAGGAGGTGCATCTTGAAAGCTATTTGTGCAGTTAACTGAACTAGCAAAGTGAAGGAGTTTACTTGTGCCCTTCGGCCCTTCCTGAACTTCCATATGTTTTTTTCAGATTCCTTAGAACATAAACTGAAGTTCTGGACCTGCTCTGAAGTTTGAAGAGTTTATTAGCTAAAGCTGGTGGAGCATAATGAGCAATGGTATCAGAGATGAGACGATGATTCATTGCCAAAACCTGTCGGGAGATGGTCTGTTTTCTACTATGCCGTGGGTCACATGCTTAATGACATTACATCTGCCTGTTGGTTTACCTATCTCTTGCTATTTTTGTCAGATATTGGGCTATCTCCAAGGTATCAATCTTATTTGGCCAGCAGTTTTAACTACATTTTTCAGAGAACTTTCATGTTGAACTTCCTAAATATTAGTAAGAATTTATATTTGTCGTTCATCTGTTTACTTTCACATATATGTAGTTTTGTGCTGGAAATTACACTGCTTGTCCCTAAAAGTCATCCTCCGTTTGAGTTTGCTTTAATTTAAATGAGTATGTTAAAATTGAATTTCCTACTTTTTTTCTCTGTGTGCACATGAATGAACTTGGGCTAGCAGCCAAATTCTTTCACAGAACAATTTTTAGCTTCACGTTTATTGATAATAAGTAAGGTTTCTTTGTTGTGGCAGATGTATGGATGCATGTGCTATAGAAAGGCTCTAATGTTTGTTTTCTGCAATTCATGTTTCAGGGAGTCTGCCATAGTAATGCTTTCAGGTCAAATAGCCGATGCATTTGCTACAGTCTTCGCTGGTGAACTGGTATTTGCTAAATTTATTTGTATTGTGAAGCGACATCCATTTTCTGCTCGCCAGATTATTTTTAGTAGTCTATTGTACATACAGAGAGATAAGTTGAACTAGTAATATTTTCATTGTAGCTATAATGGCTTAACATATGCTATTAGCTGGAATATTGTCATATGTAGCTATAATTACATGCATGACGTTGGACATGGATATTTTAATTTCGATGAAGACTGGTAAATTGAATGTAACTTAAAAGAAAGGCCTTTTTCCCCGTCCAAACCTTCATTAGGTGCTTGTCCTCATTTATTTTGTTTATTTGAAAACAGTTTGCTGTGATGTAAGAAAAACATGCACAATGTTTGTTTTTTTTGGTCCAATTGGTAAATTATGTGGAATGTCTAACCTAGTGATACCTCAAATGCTATGATTAATGTTGAATCTGAACTCCAATGATACATCATAGATTCTTGGTTTTGTGAGAAGCATTAATGTAGATTGAAGAAATGACTGGAAGGTACACATTATGGAACTTTAAGAGGTTTCAGTGGTTTGAATCTCATGTTCCAACTCTTCTTATGCTTGAATTTGACATGATTCAAATTAACACTTCTAAAGGAAGAAATAAAAACAAAATGGAACCAGCACTTCATCTAGTGCCATTTGGGTTCATGAAATTTATTGTTAATATGAATCAACAGCGTTTTGTTGGATACAAGTTATATAAGCATAAATTAACTAACATTCTCTGTTTTAGCGGAAGTAATGTAGTTTAGCTTTCTGCAGCATTTTTCATTCATGCAGATGTTCAATTCCTACTATTGATAAAAAAAGATGCCCAGTTTATAACAAATTTTACTCTGAGTGTTGAATAGAATAGGCAAACTGCATATTTATGTTTTGGAGTTTCCCTATGTTTTTAGACATGGGCATTTTCACCAAGATTTTAATAGGGTCATTAAAATTTTATGGAGGTATATGAATGTGAGGTATACTTAAGAAACTGAGGTTCAATGGTACTATCTAGGAAGCACAAGCTTCTGTAACATGTCCCTTATATATATAGCAAGAATATCTGCACCAATGAAACTTCTGAGTTTGTGCGTTGATATAATGATCTCATCATTTTTGCTTTTCTTGACCTTGCTTTCTAAGACATTTTCTTTTTTCCTTTATGTTGCTTGTTTTGCTTCATAGATAGACAGATTTGGACATTTCAAAGTATGGCATGGTGCAGGATCCCTATTGGTTGCTGTTTCATTTTCTTCTGTTTTTGGTGGTTGCTTGCCCTGTAAAATCTTGGCTAGTCCATCAACAATAGAAATTGTTTCATACAGCGTGTCTGCTGCAATCTTTAATGTGGGATGGGCTGTTACTCAAGTTTCACACATGTAATGAGACATCTTCTAATATGTTCTGACTGCAGTATCCTCAAAGATCTTTTCTTTCTTCGTTTTTTTTTTTGGTCTTTTAAAATGCATAAACAACATTTTCTTCACCTGCCATTTTGAAATTTTAGATTCTCAAATCCTTATCAGCTTATTTGCTACTGCTTCATGGTCCTTAACCCTAAGACAACAAAGCGAAATGTCATCATAAAACTTATTTGTCTTAAAAAAACGAGATTGCCAAACACACCATTTAATGCTTTTTTCCCTTTTTTTTTTCTCCCTTCCATTCCATCCATTTCGAATGGCCATGCATTTTCATTGCTTCCTTTCCATGTATTCTCTGTTTATTGTTTTATGTCTTTTTTAGTCAGAGAATCTCCGCTTCCTTTAGTACCAAACTACTTATATTTCACTTGATTATTGAAGGTCTATGGTAAATTGTATATCGCTGAATTCAAATAGCAGGGTGATGATGACAGGGTGTAGAAATGCTTTTACAATGGTTAGCATCTAGCTTACTGGTTGACTTATGATTCTGGGAATTCTTAATACTTCCTAATTGAAGATGTGCTTTCTTTTGTCATAGGTTGCTAATCTGAGCCTCTATGCTATTGCTTTTGTTGTATTCAATGTCACTAAGCCAATAACACATACTGATATTGAAAATCAGGTATGAGTATACATTCGGAGGTACAACTTGCAATCTAACTTCTAGGATCTTATTTCGATTAAATGATGTTAACTGTGCAGTATCAATGGATTGCCTACTTGTCAATTTTTATTGGCTGCTGTTTTGTGGGAATATTTCATCTTGGAACAGAGGAGCCAAGGTATTTTTTTTTTTTTTCCTTTGGTTCTTGGTGGTGTTCCAATACGTGCTTATGACAGATAGTGTACCAGAAATTTGATGAATATCTGGAAACTTTTGTAGTTATAGTTGTTACCATTAGTTCTAGATTAATATGCTTAGATATACGTATGCAGCAGTGAAGAATAACTTGCATTTTCCCACATGATTCATGAGACAAATTTCAGTTTTTTGGAAACACTCATAAGGTTTTACTGAGCCTTCTGTCATTACTGGTTTTTGGTTAAAGTAATGGGTTACTCTGTTTGGTTAAAATAATGAACTTACTCTGTTTGGTGTAGATTACATAAAAGTGTGCATGGAAATGGTTATACAAAGATATCATGGGCTTACTGGTTCAGGAAAGTTTTGTACTATCAAGTTGGTCTTGTCTATGCTCTTACAAGACTTGTATTAAATGTCTCACAGGTCAGCTCAATTCTTTTTCCAGCATTTTATGCTTGTTTTAACCGAAAATATTTATTAATATTGTTGTTGTTGTTGTTGTTATTGTTATTATTTATTGATGAGATGTATGGTTGCACTACTTATAATATGAGGAGTTAAAGTTATGCTGGTATCTCTATAGTCGTGGGAAATTTCTCTGCTCGATGTCTTAAAAGAATCCTCTCAGCAATTCTGGAAGAAATTATTTTACTCAGTTGTTTCTGTAATATGACTTCTTTTCTTTTTCTTGCGCAGGCATATCTCGCTTTCTATGTTATTGATGATTTGCGAATGGCACAATCTGCTAAAGCTTTGGTAGGTGGAAACATTAATTTATACATGTCAACAATCTAAACCAATGAAACTGATTTATTGTCAAATTAATCATGTTTAGGTACCTGCAATTATCTACATCAGCAGCTTTGTTATCTCTATAATTATGCAGGTAGTTCTCTCATTCCTTTGATATCTAAATAAGAGTTGTTTATTTGTTGGTTGTGTTGATTACCAAACATTGTGTTCAATACTGCAGGAAGTTCCATGGACTGGCCAACGCCTGAAGGCCTACTATACTGCTGGTGGCATTGTTTGGGTATTTTGTGGTGCAACCATTCTTGTTTTACCTCAAAGCATGAATGCTTTCATGTATGTCTTATCAATATTTATTGGAGTTTCAAATGCTCTAATGATGGTACGGAGCTAACATCTCATCTTGGAAGCTTTCTTATTTTCATTTTCATAATTGCACCTGTAACCCTTCATGTCATAATGGAACTACCTTGTGTCATTGATCCCCATCACTAGTTGATGAAAATTTGTTTATCTTCATTTTCTTCTTCAAATTTTGGATTTGCTTTGTGAAATGAATGGCAGGTTACTGGAGTAAGCATGCAAAGTTTTTTGGTTGGTACAGATCTAAATGGCTGTGCCTTTGTTTATGGATCATTGAGCTTTCTAGACAAGATGTCTTGTGGGCTTGCTTTATAT
>CAODLS011099222.1:0-12527 GCA_948243855.1 Flueggea neowawraea | reverse complement strand
GCATGAAACAGCATCTTCAACTCAGTCATTGTCATTGACTCCTTTTGGCGAGGCATGTTTGAGGATGGATCTTACTGCAATACATGAAATCCTGGAGAAGGTCGGATACAAAGACGATGAGGGAATTGCCAATGAGGTTTGAATTTGATACAAAACTATAGATTATGCTTAATCCAAATAAACTCTAGCCCTGATGCAGCAGCACCATTTTTTTCCTTGCAGCTTTCTTTTCAAATGTGGACTAGTCAAATGCAGGAGACATTGAATTCTAAGAAGCATGGAGATGCTGCTTTCCGAGCCAAGAATTTTACAACAGCCATTGATTACTATACACAGGTAAGTTTTTCTTTCAACTAGAAGCTTTTTTTTTGTGTACACGCATGCACTTTTTTTTTTCTTTACATTTTGACTCTCACTAAGAATCAAATTTGTCCTTCATTGTCCTTAATATGTTCATTGGGTTGAATTATCATCTGTAATAAATCACTCTGCGTTTTTGCTGAATCTTAATTTCCATTGTCACTGCCGTAGTTCATCGATGGCGGGACGATGGTGTCACCGACCGTGTACGCCAGGCGCTGCTTGTCATATTTGATGAGTGACATGGCACAAGAAGCTCTCGGAGATGCTATGCAAGCTCAAGTTGTTTCGCCGGAATGGCCTACTGCTTCATACCTTCAAGCAACTTGCCTCTTCCGCCTTGGAATGGAGGCTGATGCACAAGAAACACTCAGAGAAGCCACAAGCTTGGAAGCCAAAAGAAACAAAAACTGAGAAAATTGTATAGGTTTCATTTTTCCAATTTCTTTTTTTCTTTTCATTTTTTTGATTAAACTTATTTCTTTTCATAGTTATGCATAGGATCTTGTATGTATTCTTTGTTTCTTGTTTTATTTTTGTCTCAAGTGAGCTTTTGTTGACATTAAGGGATTCTTTAGCAACGGTTGTTTGTTTTGGTATAGCTATGTTTCTGCTGAATCTTCCATTGCTGTGTTAGTGTTCAGTTGTCTATTGCAGTACTAGACTCAAAAGTAATGAACAATTTCTGCAACTGATAATACTAGTTCTGTCAGGCAATCAGTTTCTATCTGACAAACATCAAAGCCACAGAATTTGAATCTGTCAGTTACGAGTCCTCCAAACCTTTGATTTAGACTGAACTTATTCTCAGTTCCATCCGTGAAATAACATAACCAGAAGAAAGTTGCAAAGACCAGAAATAAAATGAAAAAAAAAAAAGAGAGCAGTCACATACTAGGCGACGGAAATCCTGATCAAATTCTACCATGAGGCAAAAAATGGGGCTTATAAGGCGCAGTGAAGAATAAATTACATGCATAATGCCCAGCACAGTTTGTCGTCACCAGTTTAGCAACCTTCGTCGGACAAAGCTCTGATAGTAAATATTTTGCGACGATAAATATTTTGATTCAACAACCTTTCTGTAGGTACTCTAAAAACTATGGAGTGTGACTAACTATGGAGACTTCTCATTTCTCAGGTTCTGAATTATCAGACTTTAGCACTCATCAAGCAGTGGATTCGGCAGGCTCTTTCCTTCTTTCTTTCTCTCTATGATCATGCTATGGTTTGTTTATTCTCAGAAGCTCTTGTATAGAATTTTTACGATGACGGCACATTAAAATGAAGAAGCCATGATATGACAAATGCAAATACCATGCAGGCAAGCAAGAAATTCAGGAACCGGTGGCCCTGCCAGAACCTTCTGGTTTCCGAATGGGGAACAGATTCTGAGGCAGGTGATGTTGCAGCGGCATTGTTAGTCTCATTTGACTGTTCTATGGTCTCCATCTCGCTAGTTCCGACAACATTGCGAGCTATAGAGTGACAGATCTCACAGGTCCTGACAGATGTCAAGTAAACCAGTCAATATAAAAGAAAAGAGAATGCAAAAACATGCTTGAGTAACTTAGGAGGAAAAAAATTGCTGATTGCAGCCACCATGATATCTGCTCAAAAGGATGTTCACAAACAATTATTGTAATTTAATTTGACAGTTTTATCCACATCTTTTTATTTGCATCTGCTACCGGCTCATGACAAGGAAAAAGACACATGAGGATATATAAATCTGACTTCTTCAAACTGCACTTTAGAATTAAATTGGGACACAAAAATTAAAAAGAAGCATACCAATGTATTGTTTTTCTATAGGCTTCTATATGAGGACGAACTTTTTCTAACAATTGTCTGATCGAACATATGGAGTCGGTTTAGTTTGCAAATAAATTATGTCTGTCCCTCCACATTTCTTTGTACAAATCCAGAATGAATTAGCAAAAATCCTGTTTAACATATCACAAATTATTTTCTTTTTGCTCGGCAATTGGCACGGAAAATTCAAACATGATTCTCAAGTATGGTATCAAGAACAAGATTGGTATTATCCACAAGCAATACTGATATAAACATGCACGGTGCATATGGAAACCAACAAAAACTTGCACCAGAAGTATTTAAGACTTTGCAGCAATCAAAGTGAAATCTCCACCTATCATTTAGTATCTTAAGATGTTTTTAACTTGATGTTGTGAATATACATTAATAATGAATTACAATTTATCAGTAAATGTATGAGATGAATAGGAGGTTAGGTATCTGCATTTACACCAGTAAGCAATAAACTTTACCAGACAAATGTATAAATCAAGGTGTCAAATCTCCTCTTTCATAAAGATAAAGAGAACCAGAAATGAGTAATATTGAGATTCCGAAACTTCAAAAAAAGTCACATAGACAAGGATTAGTTGAAGTAATTGGAAATATGATCAAGACTACTATTTATACTTTCTCTTTTGCTTTTGCTTTTGCTTTTCTATATCAGCTGGATTACCACAAAGGCTTCAGAATCTTGGTCACCATTCTTAATATTTCTTCATTATACTACATTCTACATCTCTCAATTTTCTTTCTTTTGTTAATTATGCTAGCATACTTGTCTAAGAGACTGAATTTCGTCCTCAAAATAGAGCATGGTTATATTCCTTTCCTACAAAGATCTATTAAGAGGGAAGATTGTTAATGCTCTAATCTTCGAAGTTGCATACACTTTCCGGTTGTCAAAAAAAAAAACTATTAACACAGCAATTCAGCAGAGAAAACAACATAATTAGCTTTTCTATTTTCAGTATAATTAATTTAGGAGTATTCCTTCAAACATAGGAACACTCATGAAGTTTTGTAAGTACTGCAACAATCTTGCATATCGCAAACCAAAAAATAACAAAAGCACGTTTCATAGACATTAAAAATCAAACTAATTTAACCACAACTTGTACATTGAAAGCAACCACCAAGTGAATAATTAATTCACCAATTTACACAAACAAACAAGTCAAAAGCATGCTTAGCTTACTGTATCAACACATTTATGCAGAAAGTAAAAAAAAAAAAAAACTTGGTTTTTGTACTTACTTGTTTCCTTTGATCTTGAACCAAGCCTCTGCACACTGTCTATGAGCAGCAGCCAAATCACCCTTACAAGAGCAACCTAATTCAATAGGAGCTCCAGCTTCATGACTATTACTCTCCAAAACCATGTGGCAAATCCTACAATCCTTCTCTACTCTACTCAAATGCACCTTTATTTCAGGCACACCACTCTCAACTATATCCACCACCACAGAACAATCCGACACCGATAACACCCTCCTCGAATCCACAACCGCACTGTCTGCAATCTCAGCATCAGAAACACAAGCAAAGCTGTAATCATCGTAGGACCCACAAGTGGTTGAGTAGAACTGAGAGTAACAAGACCCCTCTTCTGCATCAGAAAAGCAACTTCCTTCACTTCCCTCACCAACAGAGTGGCGATGGTTCCCTTGCTCCAAGTCCAAATCCGGCATTTTTGGAAAGAACCCAGCAATAATTTTTCATAAAGATTGAAACTTTGTGTGGTTTCAACACAAATTAATGATGGGTTTTAAAGAAATGAGTTATTGTATTAGGTGATTCTGCAACTCCATTAATCTTTGGGTTTGCCCAACTAAATCAAGAAACCAGAAGAAAACAAAAGAAACCAAACAACAGAATTGCAAGAAAGTTATTGATTTTCCTTTCATTTATTGAAGAATGCATAGAGAGTAATAAAAAAAAAAGGCCTTTTCTTGTGGTATTTAAAGACAAAGACTCGTGCTTTGGACGTAGAAGACTTGGACTGTTACACACACTGCAAAGTTATTACAACAGAAACGTACAACTGCGAAGAGATTTCATTGATAAAACAAGGAAATAGATGAGAAGTACTTAAAACGACTAAACATGTGTTTAGGATGTTACGCCTTGTAGTGGAATCTGTGTCTGAGTTTAGCTTCTGTACCTTTGATGGAAACAGCGTTGTGATAAGGATATCTTTGGGGAGATCTAACGGTCAGGATTTAATGAACACGAACTCATCAGAAGTGCAGCTTCACTTTTGAACAGATTTCAGAGGCTAGAATATTGCTTGTCGGATTCACCCTGATGTGTTTGTCGTTTTCTTTCTTGGGGCCATTTGTATAGTGCAAAGCTATGGGTTGAGAGGACGTATTGGTCTCTAATTGGTGAAATAGTGCAAACCTGAAATGTAAAAATTTTGGGGTGGCAAGTTAATCAAAACTAACAATCAACTTATCAAACATATTTGGGATATTTTTGTTTTAAATATATTGAGTAGATTTCAGTAAATTGAAAGAATGACAAGTTTCTTTTGAGTCTACAAGCTTTAATATAAGAGGGAAATAGATAAATGAGGACCTAAATACTTTGTTAGTTAAAATAAAACTCTTTTGACCAACAGTTTTGTAGCCAAATGATATTAGAGCTGTCTTTACACTCTACTCTACAGTTGTAAGTACCCCAGAATCAAGATTTTGATTTTTAATAGAAGCCAATGTATAGAATATAAAATAAAATTGACAATTTCGAAATCTGCATCCTTTTAAGACAAGAAAACTTGTCTTGAATTTTGATAGTAGATTATCGTTTTAATCAATTTCTACCTAAGCAAAGCAATTTACTCTTCTGTTAAACAACTTTATAAAGAATACCTTTATTTTTTATATTTAACATCCTATACTCAATGTTGTCGAAGTTCCAACTTAAGAATGAAGAAACAAATTACTGTTTCAAAATTTTGGAGGGATGCATAGGTGGAAGAAAGGAAAGGTGCATGAAGATTGATGTGGAAGCACAACATGTGAGAAGTTTGGAGGCATTGAAATACAGTTGACTGTAGATGGACCACCACCTTATATTATATCGCTATGTTTTTGTGAGGCAAATTATTTTGTGCCTTTGCGTGAACGTCACAAAAGCAATGTGTTTTAGTATATTTTTTAACGCCTCAAAAGAAAGAAAAGGAAATATATTCAAAGAAATTCCATGGCCGAGTATCTCTTAAGTAATGTGCTGCCAAAATGACTCGACTCTATGTGCCGACAACTAAACAAATTTGATAAAGATAGGACTCAACTCATTACCCTTTGTAAAGTTTTCATTTCATATATCTCTTCACATAAAGAATTGTTTTTATTGGACATAGTGACTTGTATTTTCATTCTTTATGCTTTTCCAGTGATAGACCGGAGGATGGTCACACCTCCAACACTCGTGAGACCTTATATATATATATATATATATATAGGAAATGACTTAATTTATTCCACTCTTGACTCTCACCATTTATTATATTTGAATTTAAAAATGAGAATTAGATTAAAAAAAAGTAAGTTATATTAATTATTAGATTAA
Source organism: Flueggea neowawraea (assembly GCA_948243855.1). Lineage (NCBI taxonomy): Eukaryota > Viridiplantae > Streptophyta > Magnoliopsida > Malpighiales > Phyllanthaceae > Flueggea > Flueggea neowawraea. The sequence continues at coordinate 6,773 of CAODLS011099222.1, read as the reverse complement.
AATATAATAAATAGTAAAAATTAAGTGTAAATTGAAAAAGATTTATTATTATTAGTTATTTTGACATTATATTATTATTAGTTATTTCATATCATTTTTGAATGTTTATTTTCTAATAAATTAGACGATAAATTGTAAAAATTAATAGTATTAATTATTGTATAATAAATTATAAAATGGATAATTTTAAGTGCTATTTTTTAACATGTGAATTTTATTGTAAAACAACCATAGCTCTTATTTATATGTTGTTATATATGTTAAATATGACTAGATTCTTATATTCTGAAAATTTTAAATATAGATATTTTGATAAATAAATAATAATCAAAAAGTGAAATACCTATATACTGATACAAAAAAACAAACTCACTCGTAGATACCACCTACACATGGAGATTAAATTCCTTTTCATTATTCAATATCTGATTAGACATTTAATACAACTCCGTAGTCCAAGTAAAAGCAAAATTTACACATTTGATAGGAGGAAATTGACCATCATCTCACGATAAAAAGAAAAAAAAAATTGGACATGTCGAGGACTTGTTTGGGAGTGTAAGAATAAGTAAGGGAGAAATTCATGTCGATACTCGAGATTTGGGGTATTGTTCATCCCGGTCTCTATTAATTTTAAATTAATCATTCTGGTCTCTCACTCTTAACTCAGTGAGTTTTACCTAACAGAAAAATATGAAAAGACAAATTTACCCCAAAATGTTTTCACTCTAACCTAAACCAAACCAAACTCACCTAAACACCTTAAGCCCAACATAACTCTCCAAAAACCAAACAACCCAACACAACAAATAAACCCATTCACAAGCCAATATCAACCCACATATTCATTCTTCTTTCTTTCCTCTCTCATTAACCCAGAACCCACAACCACCAAAATCAAAAACTTAACCCACCGTAAACACCAACTTGAACCCACCTATTCATTCTTCATCTTCCATCCCCACCTTCTTTATCTCTCTCTCTTTCTCTTCCTCTTAACTACCACATTAGCCTCTCTTCCTTCTCAACACCACAACCCAGAAGCCGAGAAGCCAACCCCACACCTCCTCACTCCTCAACACTACAACCCAGAAGGCGACCCACTCCCCTCTCTCATTAACCCATAACCCACCACCACCACCACCACTGACCCAAGCCATCGGCAGAGCAACCTAAGGAAGAGCACTTTAACAGTGTCAGCGATCTCCTCAACGTGCTACTTGTCGGCGTGAACGAGTCGGAGGCCAAGGTCAGCGGCGATAGTAGAGTAGTCTGCACGGTCAGCTAAACCTCTATTTGTCTCATACGCTGTCGTCGTCGCCGCCACCGCTGCTAACCACAGATCAATGTCACAGTGCCTCTCTCTGATTTGTGTTATCGAGGCTTGTCTCTCTTCCTCCCTCAATTCCTCTCGTCCATGTCGCCACCGTCATCCAGGGCTTCACCTGCGAGGAATTGGCTAAGCCGTCGTCGTTGCACTATGCTTCTTCTCAGGCTTTGATGATTCATTTCCTTTCACATGCACATATTAGGCTTTAAGGTAGAGGAAATTCACAGTCTGCCACTTTTAACTTCTTGTTTTGAAATTAGAGAAAGAAGTGGAGAGAATAGTGAGAGTGGTGGTGGTGAAACTATTGATATTCATCTGTCGTCAATCATAGATTAAAGGTTTGTTTTTTGTTTCTTTTCAGCTTATAATGTTCTGATTTCAAGTGTGAAGATATCATCTTTTCTTGTAATGGGATTGGTTATTCTAAATTTTTAATGGGTTTTGTTTGTTTTGGATTGTGATGTTCGGATTAAAGGTTTTGTTTGTTGCTATCGCACTTTTTTTTTAGGTTTGTGAATTTGTGATTATGCCTGCTGAAAACTGATCAATGATGTGTTATTGTTGATCGAGAATGAAAGGTTTGATTGTTAAAATTTGTGTACTGTAACTAAATATTGAAATGGAGGAGGAGGAGATGGTGGTGACTAGGTGTGTGGAGGTTGAAAGTAGGCCAATGAGGAAGCATATATAAAGAGAGAAGGAGGGCGTTTTTGTCATTAATTTTTTAAAATAAGTAGGTTCATGTGTCACGTCAGAAAATCTGACGTGGCCGGTTATACTTGACTAACAGAGATAGACGGAGAAACCAGAATGACTAATTTAAAACTAGTAGGTACCGTGATGAACAAAACCTCAAACTTCGGGGCTGCCATGAATTTCACCCAATAAGCAAATAATTGATAAAATTTAGCCAGTAGTAAATTTTTGAATAATAAAAAAGTAAAGAGAATTACCAAATCATTGTAACAACATAGACTCCAATAAAAGTCTTAACTCAGCATAGCTTAGTAATACTATTTTCAATTGAAGTTGAGGCTAGAAACTGTTTGTCTGTAGGATGGATGATTGATTAGTTAGGCAAGCAGTTAGTTCGCAATGGATTTGGTGTAACTAGCTTGGAGTACAAGTACATTGGATCATGTCATAAACTCATATGGGGTCTTGATGTTGTTGTTGTGTTTGCTCACCAAATAACAACTCAAGATTCGGTCATTTGAGCCAACCCACAATCACATTATACCCTAGTAATTAATGAATTTTGAAACCTACCACTCAAATTTATCCTCAAACAATTCCCATCTTCATTCTCGTAACACCACTCACTCACATTATCTGTGCTTTTCAATTTCAAGTCAAGTAAATTGATAGTTCATTCATTCGTAAAGTCAAAAACAAAAAAGTAATAACATAGATCAATCATGTGGTTTCATTTATTTATTTATTTTTATCTCACACACGGTGTTCTAGATGAGTTTCAACTGTGGAAGACACCTTTAAGCCATGTATAACCCCGTTCATACCGGGCCAACCCACTAAGAATAAAGTTCTGGCTATCGTAGTGGCTCCATATGAGAGTGGGGATCGAACCCCAAACCTCTCTCCTCTCTTGAGGGATAAGAGTGTCATACTACTTGCATGAACCATTGATGATTATTATTTCATTTATTTGATGTATTTGTAGTTTAAATACCAATGAGCATCTTAATTTGGAAGTTGAGTAACTTGATAAGATTTCAAATTCGAACTCCCAAATCGTAAATTATGTCAGTTTCAAACATCTCGGATTTACCTGACAGAAATTAGTCGAGTAAATATTGATGATAAAATAGACGTGAGACTATACCTTAAATAAAGATGCACTTAAGGTCGTGGCAACTACCAACAATAGTTTATACCAACTCTTTTGCATGGACACGAATTTAATGGTGCAACGCCAAAAACATTAAATCCGATACACTTCAACTAACTCAATACCAAATTTCGTTTTCAACTACAATTGCACGCAAATATAGAACCACAATATGATTTTTTTGTGTGATGAAAATTAATTATGTTCCCTTTCCATGAAAATAGCCAGCATAATTTAAGCACAGAAATTGAGATGAGAAGTGTGTAATGGTGTCCCACGAGAAGGAAGAAGCAAAATGGGGAAGAGCGATGTGTGGTCCAAGAAACACATGTTAGCAGTTCCAGAGAGGCCTAAAGATCGTCACTTTCGTGGTGTTAACATAGAATGTTTCACAAAATCCTCTTTATCCACCACTCTTTACAAAATGGTGAGGAGTGTGGCTTGAGCTTATAGTTTATTCTCAACTCTAAGATATTGAGAATTCAATTCTCGGCGAGAGCAAATAAAAGTACTCGTTGACAAAACCTCTTTATCCAACCATCAATTCTCCGCACAACAATTTCAAGAATGACTAGAAAGATGCAGATAATATAAGTAATTACAGATTAATAATTATAAATTGTATATGAAATCAATAACTTATAATCTAGTAATACTATAGCTGTTTTTAGGATTATGAGAGAGTTTGTTTTTCAATGTATAAAAGAACAATTGTATATGAAAGAATGTAAATTTGTGTTTTTAGGTTACAATGTGTTAAAACTAAGTTAAATATATAGCATATGCTAGTTGAATTTTCCTGAGAAATTTTACTGTATCAAAACACTAGCATTGTAGCTGTTGATCATGGTGCATCAACTTCTATGCTCTCTTCATGCTGCCAACATTTTTAAGTTAATTGCCTGCAGAATATCTACTTATCCATTGGAAGAACAAATCATAAAGGAACAAAGATCAGTCAGTGCGAAACTGGTGATAGCAACACAATCAAGTTCTGCTATAAAATCAGTTCTGATTTATCTTTGATACTTTGTGTTGCCTCAATTTGAACGGCAGGTCCTGTAAATACTTATTGATGCAACATTAATACAGGGCAAGAAATCTTTCACTATCATTGATCTGGGGAGGAGTATCAAACAATGGAATTATTGACATGGTGAAACCAAGATCAAGAGAAGAAAACATGATGCATAGCTTAATGAATCTTGAAGAACAAAAACTTCAAAAGCCTACTCAGATCCTTATGCAAACACTTGATACCTCGAAAGTTTCATGTATATAAAGTAGTGCTAAAGATACAAAAGGAAATTTAAGATTGTGACGAAAGACAAACATACCTTAGCATGGAATCTAGTTGGTGTATTCTTACAGGTTCCTTCCATAACTTCACCTGATGACAGGCCAGATTTTCTACAATTTTATCTACCAATACAACAATTTTTAAATACCCGGCATTACATTAGTCCCTCACCCATCAGCAGAACAATGCAAAACAAAAATGAAAACCCAGAAATCCAACATTACATTCTTCCTATAGGTACAGCCATATAGTTAATCCTACAGACTGCTGAAAGAAGGGTACACTCTTACCAGGGACAACTATCAAGTTGATAGCATTCCAATCCGAATTGAATGTGTTAGAAAAGCTGAACAACACAAGTGAAATAACCATGTTGAGCATCTTACAATTTCTTTTAAAGCCTAGGCTCAATTCAGCGCAAAACCATTGCAGGAATTTTTTTTTTCTTTTGAAGGAGGGTTCCTGCAGGTTTGTGTTCTCCCCACATCAGCTGTCACACCCCTTTAGGTTGTTCTTCCATCATAAAGACAAAATACATAGATTCTGCCCCTTTTTTTTCAATCATTTGCAACCAAGATCAACGAGATACAACTCTACCAGCAGCATCACCCATCACTCCAACACTGTTATTCTCCAGTCCACTTTTCAGCCAAGCGAGTTTGCTAATATCAGTTGCTATTGCAGCCAATTCAAAACTTGGGAAAGAAGGGGGCTCCAAGAAATCAACGAAATCTGGACCCAGTAAAGATCTCGAGGGATTATCAATGCTTTGGTTCTGACAATCATGACCACATTGGTGAGGAACAAACGGGTCACTGTAAACCCCTTCAAGCAGTTTGCAAAACCCATCGTCTGGTTTTGACACTTGAACTGAAGGCACTTGCACCAGGACTGAGCTAGGGCATGATGAAGTAGTTTCTAAGCCATTGAGAGGACCATAAACATTAAAAGCACTGACACGTGCTGTGGGGCGGAAAAGAGTCGTTGGTTCCTTCCTTTTCTTCATAACTTGATGGAATGTCTTGTAGTATCTTCTCCTCGCACTGATCATCCAAATTATCTAAGGTGCTTATGTCCTTTCCTTCCCATGATTTGAAAGAACTTGCATCCCCACAAGACAAAGTTTCTTCAGATGATGCCTTGGCTTTGTCCAAGCTAGTGTCTTGTTCCATGGTTCCAGACAACTTCCTTGACCTCTCACGCTCTGTGCCCCGTCGCCTAAGAGTAGAATTCCAGTGATTCTTGATAGCATTATCTGTTCTGCCTGGTAGAAGCCTTGCAATTACTGCCCATTTGTTTCCGTGGACAGCATGGGCAGCGGTTATGATTTGATCCTCCTCATCTGCAATAAATCAGGTTTTGTCAGCTTTGATCATGAACCATTATGTTGCCAGCAAGCTGCACAAGCATAGATAATTCATGAAACTGCTTGAAAGGTACAAAAACATAATTTCCTCTGGACTGTCCACTCAAGGAGCTACTAGCGAGAAATGCCTACTGTTACAATAATTATGTCAAAGACTCAAGTCTGATGAATATGAACATGACAACTGTAACCAGCAGTGCATGGTCAAGAAAAGGCTAGTATTCACAATTAATTCAATATGAGCCCGTTCATCTATTTAAAGAAACCGACTTTGCTGCATTACTCGAACTCCACTACTCCTACATGAATTCAAGTCCTTAAACTGCATCATCAGATTTCCTACCTCTAAACATATCTTAGCGAATGTTTCCACTAGGCACACTAGTATGCATGTGAGATTATAGTTAATTGAACATATAATTTGTTACTTGACCCAAGTTTTTGTTGATCTGGGACACTATGCAATGCATTTTACTCTTAATCTAAAACAATTCTCATCCTCACCATTTTAAATAACATGCCAAGAACTTGAAACCAAAATCTACACACAATAACAAACAATGTTCAAACCCAACTGGACTCTAACTACAGTAAAATCCCTCAAAGAACACTTCTTTAGCATCAGTACAAGCAAAAGGACTAAAATTTCTAACTTGAGAAAAGCAAGAAGTGAACTTTAATTACTGATACCCGTAAAAGGTTTGCGCTTAACAGCAGGGTCGAGCTGGTTACACCACCGGAGCCGGCAAGACTTGCCTGAACGGCCGGCGATTCCTCTGGCGACCAAGCTCCAGTTTCTCGCACCGAACTTCCCCACCAACCGACTCAGTATTGCGTCTTCTTCCGGAGACCACGGCCCTTTAACTCTGTCTTTGCTTGCTTGGCTGCCACCCTCGCTTACAATCGCCGCCGATTCGTCGCCGCTTCC
>CAODLS011099126.1:0-11012 GCA_948243855.1 Flueggea neowawraea | reverse complement strand
CAAAATAATTATTCCAACTAATTACTCCAAATATAATTCTCCAAAAATAACTACAAAATTATGGGATATTACAAAAACAAAACTGCATGTGATTATGCATAAGCATACAAAAGTTCTTGAATCAAACGATCTTCAATTGCCCGTAAAATCAAGTCACAAATATAATTTAATCGTAGTAATTAAAGCAGCAAAACTGTGAGATTAAGGGCAGGATCCTGCCTTAACAATCCCGTGATGATTCCTTTATGGGATTTTGATGAAAATGTCGCCATGTCAGTAATTATCACTTGCATTAACTTTGCCAACATGATATTAGGGACCACATTATTGGTCTCTTAATTAAGCTAATCACAAATATATTGATTAATTAATTTGGTTTCAGGCAGAACAAAATGCAGATTTGGGTTACGTGCAATTGTGTGCTGGAAATCAATATCAAGTCTCGTGCTTCAAGATCTTGTCCAAAACATTTTACTATAAAAACCCACACGTTGTGATATACCATGATTCATCAAATCGAAACCAACGTGGACGAGAATTTTGCTTTTCTTCACGTGTCTACATTTCTGTAATCTCTGTACGTGTAGATATGACTATGAGTATGATTTGTCGATTTAGGGTTTCATTGGTACTCTTGCTGTTATTATTTGTAGTATATTTGTTATGTGCCCTCGGATTGGGTATACAATTTGGTTTGACCCCTACAAAGCTTTCTTGTGCTCGACGAACGACGAGTATTGAACACACATAATTGGTGCCAAACTTTCTAATTATCCATATAGTCCTTTTCTTAAATTAATAAATGGAATTAACATAATTATTATGCACTAAATATACTATAATGTGCGAGTATGAGAAGCTCTTAAATTTGGTAGGTAGAGTTTACGATTCAAAATTTTTTTACTTAATTTGAATTCGATCGAATTTATCAAATATAAAAGATATTGATCAGAGATTTGATAAAAAAATTATAATTTGTTAATAATTCATTTTAGTTGCTTCCACTAAGAATTAAATTTGTGACTCATTCATGTTAGATACGACTCTAGAAGAAAAAAAGAATTATAACTAACATTTATTAAAATTAATATTTCGTTCTTAAAATTTTCGGTTTGATGTTGAAATATACAACCTCCTCAAATTATGATTAGATATACATAATATAATTAAGTAGGATAATGTTATGAATTTCGTCATGAACATTGTGTTATAGTATTAATTTGTATGTGACAATTCAAGATAACTTTTTGGAATTTTGCTTTCAAGTGTCTTTTTTCTTGTAATGCAAACTATTTATGTATATACCTTTGAAAATCAAAATACTTAGAACTCAATTTGAAATATTTGTCAAATTTGTAGTTCAAAGATCAATCACTATCAACCAATCAATTTTTTTTATTGAAAAAAATCTTATTTATTTCTACTATGCTTATCATACTAATTATTAAGTAATTATCCGACAGGAGAGCAGCAACAATATAAAGCTGGGATAATGGGAGACAAAGAAGAAGGGCAAGGATTTGGTGTTTTTTATAATTATTTTCAATATTTTCCACATTATCAACAAAATTTTATTTACAGAATATGTAAGATAAGACCAATTACTTGCATATAGGTACCAAAATTTTCTCGAGATGTTAAAAATAATAATAAATAAAAAAATCTGTATGGAAGTCAAGGGTCAAAGATTTGCATTACTGTGATTGTCTCCCACACATCAAAATCTCTCCCACATAACATTCTCCAAAAACCCTCACCGCATTGATTTCAAACAAAAAAAGCCTCACCACACCAAGCAATATGCATTCTGACCCCCACCACCTGCCTCGGTGCTCCCGCCTCTCCTCCTCCTCCTCCTCCTCCCCCCGTGCTCCCCCCCTGCTCCTGCCTCACACCCTCTTTTTTTAATTATTTTTTCTCTTTTATTATTTGTTTTAATTAAGTTTTGGTCTTTTTAACTATGGACTTGTTTAGAAGGGATAATATTTTGTGTAATTTTTATAATGATTGATAATAATTGTACAGTAAAAAGTAAAAAAAAAAAAGTACATCTTTTAAGTAAATGTTAAATACACAAAATGTTAAATGTTGTGTTTGACAAACAAGTTGAATATGTTGTTTTGTTGCTTGTGTACTTAGGCCTTGGAATCCAACCGTTATTCTTTTTTAGGAAAATTTAGATTTCGAAGATTACGTTAGAAAGACTTCTAACTATAATTTTGTGACTTTTTTCTTTCATATAATTATTTAATTAATATTAGTGTTCTTGGTAAATTAAGTTAGTATATAAATTATAAGTTTGGTAAATTGCGTTGAAATAGAAAATTATAAGTTACGTTTTCTTAAAATTTAATAGGATGAGTAACTATTAGATATGCAATATACTAATTGAATATGCAAAAGAATTAGATTAGTTTTTTTTGGCATCATATTTAGGTTAATTTCACATATGGTCACTCTATATTTTATAAGATTGCACCATGGTCACTTTACTCACTTTTGTCACAGGAAAGTTATTAAATATCGAATTTTATTTTCAGATTGTCATTATGGCCGGTTTTTCAAGATCCCCTGACCGGAAAGATGATGAGACGTGCCACGTCACTTAAATATCGTCACGTGGAAGCTGATTCAATTTTGTTGTACACAAAACCGACCCAACCCCAAAATTTAAAAAATTCGTAACCCAAAGCCGCAAACCCATTTCGACTTCATCTATTTCTTGCAATACTTTGCTCCAAAGCTTCAATTGTAGCCTCTGATATCCATGAAAAATATATATGTTCTCCTTAGTTATATATAATTCTTTTTTTAATCAAGTTATGTATAATTCTAAATCAACACGTTGTCTTAATTACACTGCTCTTATTTACTACATATTCTAGTTAATTATAATATTTATTAATTCATAATGCAAATAACATTACATTAAATCTTGTTGCCTGGTAGCCATGCAATCTCTTTAGTCATTTTGGTTGACGTTCTAATTTTTTTCTTCAGCTTGATGCCATTTTTATTGAATTAATTGATACATCCTATCAACAATTTTTTTAATTTTCTCTCCTCCTAATTTTGTTGGGTTACCAGCCACCAGGTCGTATGACCGGTCGGTCCAATTGACTTCATTTTCTCCTAATAATTTTTTTTTTGAAGAGTGATTCCTAATAATTATTGAAGCACCCTATTTTCTGTTGGGTTTCTAGCCATCTGATCTTCTGATTTGTCAGCCGTTGACCTCATTTATTAATACATCTCATACTTTCTTTTTATGGAAATTACAAAAAAAAATACATTTTCCCCCAATTTTGCATGTTGGCCGTCAGAAGTGATGACCGGCGGGGGTTGACCGGTCAATCTGTGGTCCACTGTGCGACACGTGACATATCTTAAGGTGGGCAAAAAGGTGGCGGGGGACAAGTGGCGACAAGGGCGCTCATGGACACGTGGCAAAAGTGAGACACTGTTGGTTGAGGGTATTGTGATGACGTGGAAATCACGTCAGCATGTGAGCTCTTTGGCCAGCAATTTATCTTGAATTCTGGGCTCTTTAAATTTATTTATTATTTTAATCATTATATATTTATTTATTTTGATTATTTATTTATTAAAAGAAAGAGGTTGTGTAGGGGTGGGGGATAGGATAGGGCGTGTGAACTTTCGGTGATTGTCCAGTGACGTGGCAATTTGTTGCTTTGTAGATTGCGCCGATCATTTCTTTCCTTACTTATCTTTTATTTTGTAAATCTTTAAATACATACTTAAACAAAAGGAAAGCTTTGAATACATCTTTTCCATATGTTTTATTCTTACATTCGATAAAAACATATTTATTCACCATATTGTATATTAAATATATTATATTGATTCAAAGTCGTATTATTTTTTCCATTTTCTCATTATGTTATTTATTTAATTTACCTCTATATTACTCTCAAAAAGGTCAATTATATGCATTTTTTTACTTTTTACTATTTTTTTTACAATGTACTTTTTATTATTCAATATTATATATTCTACTCGTAGAACATTTCAATCTCTTTATGTACTTTGAGATAAGAAGAAAAAATACAATTTACGTAGAAGGTGTTAACCTAGGGATTAGTACATTGGTATTGAACAGACTTTGTTTTTTCAAAAACCGACAATTTTAGTTAAAAAATAATATTTTTTGAGAAAAATATTTTATTTTCAAAAGTATAGTTGTCTATTTTTACTAAAAAAATTAATTTTAGCAATAAACAATGATAAATTTCTATGTGTAAGATAAAAATGTATCGTTTTTTCTATAGGTACAGAAAATTTGCTTAAAATTTTGATTTATGAAGTGTTAGTTTTTGGTGACGTATTTGTGCAATGAGAATATGGATTAGCACTAATTTCGATTATTTAGGATGACACTCCAAATATAAATTTAAACAATTAGGAGTGCTATTTGTTTTGTATATGAACTAGAAAAATGCATGTGTATGACATGAAATAAACCTTCTACATTGATTAAGCTCTCCACATTTTCATGGAAGTCAATAATATTGTCACACATCAAGTTGACATTATCACTTCTCATCATTCAAAACTGAAATAAATCCTTAATTAACATTTCTTAATTTACTACCACTTATCATTTACAAGTGTTAATCATAAAAAAGTGCACAATGCATACTTTTGAATAATGTAGACAAATAATACTTATTACATTAGCGTGTGTAGCCATACAATGCCATTGACTCCAAAAACATATCAAAAACATTGTTTTGTAATAAGATATGTTAGGTAATAAATGGATTGATAGTAGTCGTATACGTCCCAAGTTCAATGTTAGTTTTCTAGTTGTTATTTGAGACTACTTCACAAAAAATGAGGTGGGACATCTCTGTCAATTCGATTTCTTGCAAAACAAAGTGAAGCATACGTACTTGTCATTAGATGTCATGTTAAGATTTTTCGTTCTTCTTTTTTCTTAATGTTTGCTACTTGCTAGCAAGGATTTCCTGCAAGATAATTGAAGGTAACGATAGGGCATATCTCACTTGGATTTTTTTTTCTCGAATTATTTTTCTTCTTTTTTTTCGGATTTTCCGGTGAAAAAGACTTTTTTTTTAGTTTTTCATTTGACAATACATATGAATCGTAAAAGATTTAACAATTTACGAACTAGCACACATGCTTATAAATTAGTATTTTTCATATTTAAAAAGTGTGTAATATCACTTTCAAGAATTGATTCATTAATAGTTTTCATCTCTTTCAACTAATTTCTTTGACATTTAAAGCCTATTCAGGACTAACATTCTTGCGATTGAATCAATAACTTATTAATATTTTCAAAATTCTTTATACTGATGACAATCGTCATTTTCACTGCTAAGAGATAACGTCGATCTTTAGTAGAAAATAAATGTATCAAAAACTAAAAAAACAACTATTGAAATAAGTTTCAAAATTTAGGTGCTAAATGGATGACAGAGAGCTCCATACGTGATGAGTTGAGTTAGTGAAAGTATAGGAATGCACTTACAAAATGCCTAAATGACAAACTTATACCAAAATCATTAAGTCAAACTAAAAAATTATTAACGACTACTTTCGTTTGTTATCCGAAGATAAAAAAGAAATTGGTGTCAACATTCGTTTATAGTACACCTCTCGAAAGTCAAGCTCAATTTGTTCACACTTGCTTTTCAATAGCTCTCACCAAATTTACTAGGTAAGAAGCATTATGTATACTCTTTCTTCGTCTATTTGGGACTTCTCATAGCTCATTCCAAAGTGTACTTTTTTTATATTTCACTTGAAAGTCACAAAAATGAAGTCACTCCGGCAATTATATGTGCCCATTTCAGTTATGGGTCTATTTCTATCTTATATTGGGTGGCAAGTTAGGTTAACCATTTGCCTCCTTTTTCAACTACGTACAAATGTCAATATTCACATACATTGACAATAGATATTGGTATTATAATTATATCTACTATGTATATACTCAAATAAAATGTATAGGATTTTACTCTTCCAAAAAAAGCTTGCCAACAAATGAACCTTAATTATTAGTTTATAACTCATCAACATTGCTAGTTCTTTCTTATTTCAACTTGGTTAATTTCATCTTGTGAATCTTCCATTTCTTGCGGGTATAAGATGAAAAGAATTGGAATTAATTTGAGTAAGAATTTAATGAATTTAGATTATACATATTTTGCTATCTCTAAAACCTCTCAAACCTAATTTTGCATGATAAATATAGTTTCAAATTTTGAATTAAAGGAAAACTTAGCTAACATAAATTGAAGACAAATTATTCCATGGATGAATTTTGAAGCAATACTCTTAAGAAAATCAAATACGATGATAAGCAAGTAGTTGGATATATGAATTCTCGATTTTAAAATTTATATATTTTTATAGCAACAAAAAAAATTAAGGTGGGAGAATCTTAGAAGCACAATTTGGTAGAAAAAGTGGAATTTTAGTTCAAATCCGTCTCTTCCAACAAAACATATTTATAAAGATTTTGTGTTTCTAATCCACAGCCGATATATTGCCGACCAAATGGAACTTAATAGTAATAATCCTTCTACATTAAGAAAATTATATTTTTTGAAAAAAAGGTCAGTACGTGAAGGCACTAAACTCCTATGTGCACACGTGGCAAGCTATCAAGTTAGGCAGCCAGCTGGCAGGTCCAACTTGGATACTTGAACAAAGAAACTCCAATTATTTACCTTACACAAATACGCATACTTCTTCTTTTCTTCTTCTTCTCCTCTTTCGTTTTGGCTTAAAATATCGCGAGAAATTGGGAAATTGAGCGCCGTTTTCTGTTACAGGGAAATGCAAGTTTTATGTCTTTGAATTAGTCCTGCCGGTATTTTGTGGGACACCCGCGGCACAAGCGCGCATGTAACCGGTTTTAATTAATTATTACTGCGGGTTTACTGGGTGTTGCCGGTTATCACAACGAAGTAAAACGGGATATTGCCGGTTTGAATTGTTACCTGCCATGGAATTCCGGCTTTCATTGTACGGTAAATCAAGAGTAGAACAATTAGTAGGTATAGGCAGGCATCTTGGTTTACTCACCAATATGCTTCACTTAGTTGAGCCTACGGTTGGACGTTTTAGTTTTTGGTAGATTGAGAGATAAATGATTAATGTAGGATTTGTTTATTGATAATAGTATATAATATTTTTTATTAATATATAACGTATAAAATTTTATAAAAAGATATGTTATCTCTTTATATTTTTTATTATTTATTCATCACTAATTATTAAAAAATATTATGGTGTCAAATAAATCCGTAAGTTGTACAATGAAAAATTAATAGATTGATACTTCTTTATAATAATAATATATTGAATATGCAAAATGTTGTGTTAATACAATGCAAACCAAACACTTCCAATATAATTAGACTTCATAATATTATTAAAATAAAATTATTTGTAAAAAGTAATTTATTGAACAATAATAAAAGAATATATCTCTCAAATTAACATATATTGGATATGATTTTTTTCTGGCATACGAGGCGTTAGATATTAGTATGTTTTAAAATTGGGATTCTTCTAATTAATTTTCATTCGCTTTGAGAACTTAATACATGATTTAGAAGTATTTTACTGTGGTCTCAAATTTAAGAATTAATCATTACCACTTCTATTCTATTGGAACTAATATTTAAATGATTTATTTCTTTTCAAAGGTCGTAAGTAAGACTTTCTTGTCAAAAGAATTACGATGAATACCACTAAATTGGAGAATGATATATACTTTAATAAAAATGTTAATATGAAATTTATCCTTATTAATATCATAAAGGAGGAGTTATGAGGAGGTGTACACATGAATTAGAATAAAAATTAAAGTAAAACATTAGAATTGGTCAATAGAGTGGGATTTTGGTCATCAAGAACCAATGAGTTGATAGAGAATTTGCAAAGGCCAAGCTTTCCAAGAAATAACATGTCAAAATTGACCATAAAAAAGAGTAGAAGCTTCATGCATTTGTGTGTAACACAAAATTGTGGAAGTTAGTACAAAAATGGAAAACTAAATTTACAAAAATACCCTCAATTATATATTAATGTTGAATATCCCCAAAACAAATCATAGCCATCTTATACCCTCCCTCCCCTATCCATCTGTTCTATATATACCCACTTGTGTCCATTTTTTTTCTTCACACAAACTTAACACTTCCTTTCTTTTCTTGCAATAACAACACAGCTTTCTCTTTTCTTGTATTAACACATTCCGCGCTTCACAGCACATATAGCACGAAACCATGCCTGAAGCACCCAAAAACAATGCTACCCTTAATCTCTCCGAGAGCAACAGCAAAGCTCTCGACTTCATCGAACATGTCACTTCCAACCCCGAGGTGCTCCAGATAAAGCTTCTTCAAGAAATCCTGTCTCGCAATGCTCGTGTCGAGTATTTGCAGAGGCATGGCCTTAATGGTCACACCGACCGTGACACTTTCAAGAAGGTCATGCCTGTTATCACCTATAAGGATATCCAACCTGATATCGACCGTATTGCCAATGGTGATACCTCTCATATTCTTTGCTCACAACCCATTTCTGAGTTCTTAACAAGGTTTGTTTCCGCGCTGTTTTCGCCGACTTTTTCTTTACCATTAACCTATAATCGGTTATTTGTGATCCTGATGAGTCATTTTTGTTTTTTTTTTTTTGAAACTTTGGCTTGATGGGTTGTTTTGTTTTTCAATGAAATTTTTGAAAAGTTACTGTTTATCTGGATTTTTGAGTGATTTGCCGAAATGGGTTGGGCTAATTTTTGTTTGTTTGATTTTATTTTGCAGCTCTGGGACCTCAGGAGGGGAAAGAAAGTTGATGCCAACAATTGAGGAAGAACTATGGAGGAGGTCACTACTATACAGCCTATTGATGCCCGTTATGAGCCAATTTGTGCCTGGCCTTGAAAAAGGCAAAGGAATGTACTTTTTGTTTATAAAATCTGAGGCCAAAACAACTAGTGGCCTTGTGGCCAGACCAGTCCTCACTAGCTACTACAAAAGTTCCCACTTTAAGCACAGGCCCTTTGACCCTTACACTAACTACACTAGCCCAAATGAAACCATTCTCTGCCCCGACTCTTACCAATCTATGTATTCCCAGCTCCTCTGTGGCCTCTGCCAACACAAGGAAGTCCTCCGCGTCGGCGCGGTTTTCGCCTCTGGATTCATCAGGGCAATCCGATTCTTGGAAAAACATTGGAGACACCTTTGTAGTGACATTAGAACTGGCACAATTGATCCTCAAATCACCGATCCGAGTGTCCGGGAAGCAGTCATGAAAGTACTAAAACCAGATCCAAAACTTGCTGAGTTTATTGAGGGTGAATGTCAAAAAAAATCTTGGGAAGGGATCATAACTAGACTTTGGCCTAACACCAAGTACGTGGATGTAATTGTGACGGGGACCATGTCACAATACATTCCAACCCTTGATTACTATAGCAATCGCCTGCCTTTAGTTTGCACTATGTATGCTTCCTCTGAGTGCTATTTTGGTGTCAATCTTAACCCTCTTTGCAAGCCTAGTGAAGTGTCTTATACACTTATTCCTACCATGGCCTATTTTGAATTCTTGCCTGTTCATAGAAACAATGGTGTCGTCTCCAACTCAATTTACATGCCTAAATCACTCAATGAGAAGGAGCAACAAGAATTGGTTGATCTTGTTGATGTCAAACTTGGCCACGAGTATGAGCTTGTTGTCACCACTTATGCAGGTAATTACTTCTCTTCCTTCTATTTTTTTATGAATTAGATGAGTCACGGTTGTTTTAATAAGAAGAGTCGAATCCTAAATCTCATGTTTGACGATATGGCTGATTTTTGTACTTATGGGTTATAATTGTTGGTCGTGTAGGGTTATATCGATACAGAGTTGGAGATGTGCTAAGAGTGGCTGGATTTAAGAACAAAGCACCACAATTCAACTTCATATGCAGGAAAAATGTGGTACTAAGCATTGACTCAGACAAGACGGATGAAGAGGAGCTACAAAATGCAGTTAAGAATGCTGTGAATCATTTGGTCCCATTTGATGCAACACTATCAGAATACACAAGCTACGCAGATACCACAACAAATCCAGGCCACTATGTGTTATTTTGGGAACTTAGCCTTAATAGGAAAATCCCAATTCCGCCCTCCATTTTTGAGGACTGTTGTTTGACCATTGAAGAGTCACTCAACAGTGTGTATCGTCAAGGACGAGTCTCTGACAAATCAATTGGACCACTAGTGATCAAGATTGTTGAGCCAGGGACATTTGACAAGTTAATGGACTATGCCATTAGCTTAGGTGCATCTATCAACCAATATAAGACGCCAAGGTGTGTCAAGTATGCACCAATTGTTGAGCTATTGAACTCCAGGGCTGTGTCAACTTATTTCAGTCCAAAATGTCCCAAATGGGTCCCCGTTCACAAGCAATGGAGCAAATGAATTGGTGGGATTTAGAGGACTGTGTTTGAGCTAAATTGGGTAGGTCTTAAACAATTCATGGAAGTATTAACCCAAATGTCTCAATGTTCTATTTTGTAATTTTTCTTTTTCTCTTCTCTTTTCTTTTCTTTTTCTTTTCTTTTTTTAATTTTTTAGCCGTACTGTTTAATATGCATGGAGAACTTTGGAATAGCAATGTACAAAAACAGTTCCTGTTCCAAAGGAAGACTTCTTCTTTTTTCTCTATTTAATTTCTTTCTTGGCGTTGACACGATTTCAATATCATTAGATTACAGCTATTTTTTATTTGCTTGCAAAGATCATCAGTTTTATGGGAAATTGATTCTTAATTCTAGGCAGGAATCCTGCCCACTTAAGTCTCATGGGGCTATGTACTAAAACAGCAACAAGAAAGCTAACCAATTTGAACTCTTTTTCCTTTTCTTAATTATATATTTGGATTTAAGGTTTGATAAAGTAAAACAACTTTTAATACATAACTAAACTTGTAGAATAATAAACATCTTTTGTCAA
>CAODLS011099117.1:0-13667 GCA_948243855.1 Flueggea neowawraea | reverse complement strand
CTGCCATTACCTTCTCGTCAAAAGGCAAGGGGAGAAGTTGGCAAATATGAAGGATAACATGATAAATGCAAGATGTATCTTGGGAAACCTTTTTGTGGTATGAACTAATGCCAAAACATATTTTAAATCCATAAATCATGTGAAAGGTATCTATCTGACATATCCTACCTTTGCTTCGAAACTATGATCAAGAAGAATATTGGCAGCCTTGATGTCTCTATGTATGATCTTTGGGTGACCTGAGTACAAAGACAAGTGAAATGAAATTCGAATATCAATACCTTGAAAATGAAAAAAGCCAGTAAGAGAAGTATATATACGTGTACTTACAGTCTTCATGCAAATATGCTAAGCCTTTTGCTGAGCCTATGGCAATTTTCATTCTGGTTGCCCAATCCATAGTTGGTCTTCCCTTTCCTGCAATGTTATGAATCCTTTACAACAACAGTATAACAGAACAGCACAAAATCATCATCTCAAAGTTGGATTATATGATCTATTTCTCAAATCCCTCTATCTCAATGATTTTCTATTTAGTGTTTTTAACTTCTTATTATGACTTCTGACCCAGTAGTAGGTTAATTGATTCCTATTTTAGCTGGTATTTCACATCAGATGCATGCCCAGACAGATGGTTGATATGCTTCATTCCAAATTCCTTTCTTCTTTTCAGTTTTACATCCTGCACCCACTCATATTGCTGATCATGTTTAATCATAAAACTCACCATGCAAATCAAATTCCAGAGTGTTATTTGGAACAAACTCGTAAACAAGCAACCTCTGAGCTCCCTTTATGCAGTATCCAACCAATGAAACAAGATGTCGGTGATGCACATGGCTAATGGTATCAATCTCTGCCTGAAATTCACGCTCTCCCTGTCCACTTTCAGCTTTAAGCTTCTTAACCACAACCATTTTGCCATTTGAAAGAACTCCTTTATAGACATGACCAAAACCACCCTGGCCAAGAAGATTGACATTGGAAAAAAAATCTGTTGCCTTAGATAGTTCTTCATATGTAAAGGTACCCTGTGAAAGCCCTAGAGCAAAGGTAGGAGCTGGTGATGATAAGGGTTCATCAGATCCCACATTAGGGGGCTCTTGAGCAACAGGACCAAGTCCATATTGAGAAACAGGCATTGGCAGCACTGTCACTTTATGGTCTGTAGGTGGAGATGGATTCTGTTGGCGCCAGCTTATCGGAAGACCAGTATTTGGGTCATCTGAAGAAATCAGTTGCACAGAGAAACACAATAAACAGAAATATTAAATTATCAATAAAGATTATAACTCTGTAAGTCTGTATACCAGTAAATTGACACACATACAGGTGTTTTATATATTTCAAGTGAAGTTAATCATACAAGTAACGATTAGGAGATAGATGATGCATAAAAGGTGTCTACTAAAAAGGGAAAGCGTGCGTCTAACTTCCAACTAATTAATTATTCATAAAATAGAAATACATTTGCTTGATCTGGACAAAATCTCTAGCCTCTAAAGTTATAATTTCCTCTGTCATTCAAATTTAAAACCTCAAGCATGTGTAGTAGAAGCTTACAACTCCTTCACTACGCCTGTTATCCATGTAATGATCTAATGAATCAAAGAAGTAGGTTAAATTCAGCATTGCATATAATAAAATTTCTCAATGTAGTCTCAGTTACACGAAGACATTATAGAGCTATATGCAACACGGCACAGCCCAAAGAAAAGGGAAACTTGTAATGAGACTTAAGGAAGTTCATGTAATAAATGAACACCATGAGCCACTCATGATATGATGCATTTATTCATCCAGTGCAAGTAGAATTCGTACATCTTCTCAAGTTCATAAATAACTTCAGACACAAATCCAATTATAGCTATAAATACAACTTTTCTTTTGGAATTTTAAGGAAGGAAAAAGAAAAAAGAAGCGAGAATGTACCCACTCCTAAAACCCTTAACTAAACCCTGAACAAAGCAAGCTAGACTCCATCCATAAAGATCCAAAAATTTAATCTTTATATATGCAGATCGCTGAAATATACCATGTAAACAAAGCATTAATTGAAGAAAAAAGACCAAAAACAACTAAATTATGATAACAAATCAATTAATTAAATAAAAATATATATCAATCAAAGTCCAAGACTAAACCTTTAAGACCTCCACCACCACCACCAAGCCTCTCGGCTTCCTTCCTCCTCTTCCTTCTGCGTAAAAAGACGAAAATGCCCACTCCGATCAGCACAATTATAGCTCCCAACCCAGTCCCCGTAATCAACCCCGCCAGAGCTCCGGGAGATATCCCACTCGGAGCCGGCGGCGGCGGAGAGGACGAGGCAGTGGAGTTTGTATCCGACGGCGGAGGAGGAGATAAAGCAGGTAAGGTCGTATCAGGCGAAGGCGGTGGGGGGGGAAGTGACAGCGACGGGAGAGACCGGGAAGTTGTATTAAAAGCAAGAGAGAGAAAGAAAGAGAGAAGGTGGGTTCTGTGAAGGTAAATTGGAATGTTTTTGTTGGGTTTCACATAGGGTTGGTCATCGGTCATCAATGAGAAGAATAGTGGACTTTAATTTTGCTGGAAGTGGAGGAGTATTGTGTAAAGAACAGGTGCGTCGTTTCGCCAAAAAGAAACGGCGTCGTTTCACGTTGACCTTCTGGTCCTTCTCGCTCTTCTCTGATTCTAATTCCTAATTAAAATGATCTTTGAATATTTCATTCGGATTAAGCTTTGATTTCAATGAGTTGTTTCCTTGTTTGATCTCATAATTACAAATAATTAATAGTAGCCAATGGCGAAATTAATGTGTAAACAAATAATTGCTTCGTCACTGCGTTTGAATATTTCTATTTCTGGACTGCCTTGCATTCAATGATTTTTATATTAACTTACAAGGACATGAATGATGATTAGGACTGCATTTGAGTCAAGCTGAGCCGAGTTTTGGAGTATTTATGTTCGGTTCGTCTAAAATTTATTGAGCTTGAACTTGAATTCGAGCTCTCTCTTGAGCAATATATCTTGTTCAAGCTTGACTCGTCACAAGACTTACGAGCTCACGAGCTTATTCGCGAGTTTTTCGAACTCGGCTCAACAAAAACTCAAATAAATTTGTAGACGAGATTTACTAGTTTAATTTTAGAAACAACTCTAAAAATAATATAATCAAATTTAGATTAGTTCAATAAAATCATGTTGAATATGTAATTGAACAAAAAATATTAGAAGTTTCAATTGTTTCACAAGTTCAATCTAATATTAGATCATCTTATGCGAACATGCTTAGACTTTTATAGATAAAATCAATTAGTGTAAATTTGAATTTTTGTTGATGTGGTCCAAATATTAAATACTATTCCAAATATAAACATATTTTTCATAATTTATTTTAACACACACACACATATATATACACACACACACGAGTATATATATATATATATATACAAGCCTACAAACGAGTTTGATCACGAGTCTATAAACGGGTTTGTTCACGAGCTTTCAAACCGAACTTTTGGGTGTTCAAGTAATTTTGTTTAACCTCGGCTCATTTATTATAGAACCGAATCGTGAATCGAGCTGAGTTTCGAGCTGCTCGCGAGCGGCTTGGCTTATTTCCACCCCTATTGATGATGAAGTATATTTGGTAAATCTTACTTTTTAATTGATCCAGATAATGAAAATTATCTTCTGAAAAAATAAAATAAAATATACATTCTTGATTTATAGTCTTTTTTTTAATTATATTATTATAAGAAGAGTAGAAGCGTTATTACAAAGTTGAGAAGGATCGTTGGTTACATCATAGATGCTTGTAATAATATGTAATTTTCTAACAATAACTAAAGGTCAACAACCTATAAAGTTCCACCCAACAAATACTACAATAGTTTTAGCAGAATCCTACGAGTCATTGACAATGATCCACTGCTACTGAAATGAGTAAAGCACGCAACGTTTTGATGTAAACCACAATAGAAAAATGCCACATTTTCTTGTTTCGACTTGGAGACCCAACTGATTTAACACCTATTAATACTAGGGAAAATTTAACAACTATACCAAATTAAAATTTAAAATTATATTTTTATCATGCACTAAACTCATTTTGACAAATAAAAATATGCTTAAAATATTTTATAAGAATACCAGATTTTTAATTGACTGAGAAATTGACCAAAAATTTGAGATTTTTCACGAAAAATAGAGATATTTTGGTGAAAAATTGAATTTTTTCGGAAAAAAAGATAAATTCTAAAAAAAAAAAAATATGACGTTTCAGAATGTATCCATATGTATCTAAATTTATTCATTTGTATTCAAATGTTTCTAAATCATAATTTTTTATTAGAAAAATCTATTTAATAAATTTTTGATATAATATTTTTTAAATTAAATGCTTCCAAATTAGGATTTTCAATATAACTTTGCAATTTTTTTCGACAATCTCTAAAATGTGTCCATATCTCTTTTTTGTGTATTTTTTTATAGTATCTTAATTTCTTCAAATTACAATTTTTTTATATAAAATTTAATTTAATAAATTTTTGATATAATATTATTTAAATTAAATGCCTCCAAATAATAATTTTTCATATAATTTTTATAATTTTTCAATTTCAATTTTTTATATAATTTTTTATAATATATAAATGCATCTAAATATATCCAATTTTATTTTTTATATAATTGGATACATTTAGATACATTTTTAGATACTTGCAGATACATTTTGTAGATATTTGCAGGTTTAATATATCTTCAAGTATCTAAAAATGTATTCAAATGTATCTATTCTTGCAGAAAATCAAAATAATTCAAAAAAATCAATTAAAGTCATAAAAACCACCTAAGCAAATGCAATTAGATATTTTATCATTTAAGTCTATTTTTCTCTCATTTTTAGCCGTGATAGCAATAGTAAAAATTTATTGAAAACTGAAATATGGAGTTTTTAAAAATAATTTTGAAAATAAGGGCGTTATGATAATTTTCCAAAAGCTGAAGATGCTAGGGTCATCCTCTCGCACCGCCTTCGTCCCTCACAAAACCTAAGCCGAGAAATCAGATCAGAAAAGAGGAAGACGATGACAGACACCGGCCACTCTTCAAACCGACGACAACCAGCCTCCGACGAGAACAACCACCAGCAAAGACTAGACATCGCAGAGACGCGATGAGAGCAAACGAAGCCGACAGTGAGGGAGTTGACGAAGAGCAAATCCAGCGGTGGAGGCAAAGATTCGACGTCATCGCCTTGGAAGAAGACGCGAAGCAGAGATCGAGAGCAGAGAGAAAGGAGGAAGACAGTGGGGATTGAGAGCGGAGAGCAAGCGGCGACGGAGAAAGAAACAAACAAGCGGCGTCAGAGAAAAAAGGACGAGCGTCGAACGGAAACAAGCGTCGGCGGAGAAAGGAGGAGCATCACCGTCGTGTTTCGACAGAGGAGAGAGAAAGGAGGGGGGAGAGATGAGGAGAGAGAGAGAGAGAGAATTTTGAAAAAATGAGGAGAAAAATTATTTTATATGACTAAATGTGGTATTTTTTAACTAAAGATTAAAAATATTTTACTTGGACAATTGAACATTAAAAATATTAACATTCCAACAAGTTTAGAACCTTGGTTTTCATTTGTCAAAATCAAAATGTTAATGGGGACATTTGGCGTAACTAGCTCCTAATACTATTCTACTATAGTTGTGTGATTATTTAGAAAAGATTGCGGAAATAGATTGTACGGTAAAAAAATTATTTAGTAGGTATCTATATTATCAAAAAGGATGTGTCTGCCTCTACTTTTCATCATATAATTTATTTTTACAATTTATTGAAAACATACAACGTAAAAGACATTACATAGATATTAAACGTATAATATGACTAAATAGTGAATATGCAAATTCAATATTGCTGAAACAAACATACCTTGACAACCTGGATTTCTAGTGAAATCACAGCTCTCTCCATGAATTTGGTCGTTAACTCCTTGCATCTAATACAATCTGGACAGTCGAATGTATATATTTTTATATGATGCATAAAACTATAGTACATGTTCTTCAAAAAAAAAACAATTGTACATGGATATTTCAACTGGTAAAAAAATAAACAGGGGATAATTTCACCTTAATTATCATTTTTTGCACAATATTTATGTAGAAGAATAAGTTAATATTGTAGCAATCCCCTGCAGTTCTGGATTCCATTAATTATATCCATGTGGAAGAATCGTAAAGATCATGACGAAAGCTCAGCATGTTGAATTCCGCGAACAAAAGTGCTCACTCGAACTTCATTTCTCTGAACGGCCTCCACATAACTTGCCAGTGTCCACGAAATTGCTGAAACTAGAAATATGTTTGTGATGCTGATATTAAGTTGCAAGCTTCTCAGCATTCATGCAGTCGTCAAAACAGATGGTGTAATCCACAACGCAGTCAACCTAAACCTATTCTATTATTATCTGCTCTGCAATTTTTCAAATTGATGCAATTCAATGATGTGGGAGTGGGATTTTTGTGGTTATTGCCTCCCTGAGTTTGGTTCGAGGGTGCTGAACTGTTGGCCTGTTGGCTTGGCGCAACTCCCTTGCTCTCTTTGTTGTGGTGACTGTGCTACATAAAACTAAAAGGGTCACAATATGTCGTATTTATGTCTTTCACATATTATACATGATCATATATACTATAAAATTAACAAAAATGAATTCATGTCATTATATCATGTAATAATTATATATTCTATAGTCTTATTATCGCGTCAATAATACGTCTCAAAAATATAAACTCTTCAAGAAATATGTATATTTTACGTAATACAATGAGTCATCAGTCATGAATTTTGGTCCTTACTTGCTTTATTGCATTCATCTCATGTTCTCACCTTTTGTTCTTTTGATTATGAGTTTTTTTTGGGTGAATTACTTATATCGTCCTTGTGTTATAGCGTATTAGCCATTTTTGTCCCCCAATTTTGAAAAGCCTCATATTTCGTCCCTGCCGTTACACGCCGTTTCTGCAACCTAACAGAACGCGTCAACATTGTTGGCATGGCCTGTGGGACACATGCCACATGTAAAAAAAAGACCATTTTGCCCTCACTCCTTACTTATTTTGTCTCTCGTCGTTTCTCTCTCTCTTCGTCTATCACATATGCCATAAAAATACAACAAAATGCTCAACTAAAATCAAAATTAATGAGAATAAATTCACCAATTAACATCTCTCTCCTCACCAAAGCATCACCATCACCGACCAAGAGCAGAGGAGAAGAAGCAGAACAATAAAAATCTAAACGATCAAGAGCAACAACACATCTAAAATTAATCAACAACGACAAAAATCAATAAACAATAACAAAAAATTTACACCTTCTCACTCTCTCTAGCCAATTAACAGAGGCATTCCATAGCTGCAGACTTGATGGCTCTAAAACCCATCACCATTCCCAGAATCAGATCTGCCATCGCCACCACCATCAAAATAATAAACCCTCCATGACCACCACCACTCCATACCACCGCTGCTGTCTCCAACATCACCATCATAATCAAATCACCACCACCATCAAAACAATAAACCCTCTATTACCACTGCCACCGAAAAAATAAACCACCATAATCTCCAATCTTCTTCTTTTTGCAACTAATCAAGATAATTGAATCCAAATCACTACCCTATACCACCACTACTGTCTCTAACATCACCACTTCATCTTCTGTTCTCAACCCACCACCACCGTACCACCACTGTCTCCAACATCACCACTTCATCTCCTGTTCTCAACAACCTACCACCGCAGTTTGGCAGACCAAACCTTCCCCATCTATCCTCCGTCGATTTGTTACAATGGAAATGAGAAAGAGAGATGGGAGAGATAGAGAGTGGGATAAGAAAGCCGAGAGAAGAAGGAAGAAAGAAGAAAGGCAGAGGAGAGGAAGACATGAGGAAGGAGGGAGAGAGATACAGGAAGTGATAGAGTCTTATAAAAAGAGAGAGAGGGGGGAACGAGAGAGAGAATCAGAGGAGAGGAAGTCAAAAGTCTGACTTAGCAAGGGTAAAAAAGTCTTTTTATGAGTTCCGTTAACTTGCAAAAACGACGTATAATAGCAGGAACGAAATAGGAGGCTTTTCAAAATTGGGGGACGAAAACGGCTAATACGCTATAACATATGGATGAAATAGTAATTGACCCTTTTTTTTAGTCCAGAATTTTGAATCGACTTAATGTGAGTGACTATTTTGCATTTTAACCAATTTTCTGCATTTCATTAAAGAAAAAGTTGAATACAAACTTTGAAAGATAAGATTTGACGAAGAATTGTTTGATCCAACAATAAGAAACCAATTCGCAAATTTAAGACTATATTTAGTTAAGAAAACAATTTTATATTTCTGTTTTGTTTCTATTTTCTAAAATTTAAAAGTATTTAAAAAATACGCTTACTAATCAAAAAAAAAATTTGAACAAATTTTTCATTTTTATTTTTTAAAAAATAGTGGAAAACTATTTACGGGCAGAGATCACGGTGCCATTCACGAACGTTCCCATTGCTGGAGCAGGATGTAACATCAAACATAATGATAGCACATTCCGCGTTGAAGCCACAAATTGAAATAATAAGAAAAGAAGTAACGAATAAACATAAGATTTTCACACACCAAAGTTCTATCATTTGTCTCTTGCTAATGCAGAAATTAAAATGCATGATTTTGCAAGCAAAAACAATATTTAAACAAATTAGTTACAAATTTCCATCTCCAAGCATACAAATTTTATCTTCCCAAAATTTGTATTGAAATACAGAGAATGATTTTGTCGTTGAATATGCAAAAGGCAAAACAAAAAGATAAAGCATTAGCAACATACTAAATAAATCAAAGCAGACAAAAGAAAATACTTAACATTTATACGCCTCACTGAACCCTCTACTTAGAAGCCTATTAACCAATACGGTCTTTCCTGAAAGAAAATAAAAAAACTCATATTCCCTCCAATAAGCTCTTTACTAATTTTGATAAATGACTTCTACAGTTTATGTACTTGCCTTATGACAAGTATTTGCTTGCATAATCATTTATCAAAATTAATAAAGAAGTTATTGGAAGAAACATGAGTTTTTTATTTCAAGAAAGACCGCATTGGTTAACAGGCTTCTAAATGGAGGATTCAGTGAGGCGTATGAACGTAAATATTTTCCTTTGTTTGCTTTGATTTATTTAGTATGTTGCTAATACTTTATCTTTTATTTTGCCTTTTGCATATTCAGCGACAAAATCATTCTCTGTATTTTAATACAAACTTTGGGAAAATAAAATTTGATTGCTAGGACACTGCTGACTTCCAGAGGTCTTGGAGATGAATATTTGTAACTAACTTGTTTAAATATTGTATTTGCTTGCAGAATTATGCATTTTAATTTCTGCATTCACAAGAGACTAATGATCAACAAATGATAGAACTTGGTGTGTGAAAATCTTATGTTTATTCGTTACTTCTTTTCTTATATTTTCAATTTGCAGCTTCAACACGGATAGTTATTTATGATTCTAAATTATTCATTTGATAAGACAAGGTCAAACTATCAGCCACATTCAACTCTCAAACAAGAAACAGTCAAATTATAAGCAGTATGTGCATTTGAACCATTATCTAACTTGAATCAACAAAACAACACAGAAGAGAGTGGAAGAAGCACATACCAAAAGGGAACCAACGGGTTACGCATCGTAAGTATTGGTTCCAACAGGGATCTTTTTATCATGCAACGACAGCACCAACCCGGAAGCAGCAGAAATATTCCCGCTTTTGCATAGCTTATCAACAAAAGCACTACAGATATCTCCATCTAGATCATTTTCAATAACAGAAAGAATTCGACTCATGTTTTCATCACAAACCTCCACTTTCTCACCTGGATACGGAGCTTTTGTTACTAGGAGCTTAATTTGGCAATGATTTCACAAATATCAGTAAATAGAGCTGAGTGCCAGATTGAACCAATCAAGATGCATCTCATGCAATTCTGCAAGATAAAATACATTTCAAATCACAAAGAAAACAAGCCAACCCTTCAATCTAAACATGTGTGGATGGTAAGCATTTCTTAAACGTGAATTTCACACAACAGATAAATGTCAACAATTCTCGTTTACAGGTTTTTCGCAAAAATTACTCCGTTAGCATAAATATTTACGCAAACACATTGAGAGCAAGACAGAAACAATAAACTTGACAAAAAGATAAAGACCCCACAAATTATCAAACTTTGACTACTCCAAATTTAACCACAAATCCAGAAACAAACTTCCACCCAATAGAAATCCCATCAGCCATGGAAGTGGGAGTAACTGGAGGCACCTGTCTGGGTAAAAATCGCTAAAATATTTGCAGCAAAGTATAAAAAATAGAGTATAGGTCCATTGCAACCCGACACACAATTTCAATAATCATATAGGTAACAAGGTATAAGACATGAACAATAATTAAGACAACAGTAACGAGAGACATAAACATTCAAATTCAGCTCATTTGATTCCTTTAGGGAGTATTGTAAAATAGGAGAAAAGAAATGACTAATTTCCTCACCTGAAAAGAGGCAATCAATATGAACACAACGTTTCCCTATAATGTTGAACAAATATGCACAAAAGATTAGCCTACAATTTAAAATAGCAACACATGGCATCACACTATAAGAAGCTGTAAAAAGACGATTGTCTTTTCTGATCAAACCCTATAATGTTTAATTCAAGAGTACAGAAAACTAATTTGTTTTGTCGATCAAAATAACAATGAACCAATAAAATTATCATTTAATTTTTTTTTCCCATCAAGAAATATCTAATAGGATCAGTTTGTGTAAACAAACAAAAACAAGAAAAAGACAAAAGCAAGATGGAATTTTCCGACCACAAGTGCATGAATCTGGACTAGAACTTAATTACCTCATTGTTTCCTGAAGATTGAGCATTACTGAAAGATCCAACAGAAGTGAAAACACTAAGTAAAGCAAGGTATTGAGCTTAAACAAATGCCATTCATATAGGGATAAAAAGATATACTATTTTGTTTATAACTAAAACATTTGAGACAAAAAAGAAAACAAGAATTTGGTTTCTAACCTGAAATGTTGAACAAATGGACAAGAGTTGAATTTTCCTTTCCTTTTATAATGTAATTGGCATGGGGAAAAAAGGGACCTAACGTATGTGACAAATGGATACTCTACTGAAGGCAAGATAATTCAGTTGGTAGAAACTAGTCAAAATTTTCCCTGATGGCTTAGCCATTAGGTGGCCTCATGCAGTCGTGATGTATTTTATCATGACTGCACATAACATACAGGTATGATCAACCCAAGAAGACCACTCCATTCACACTAACTGCAAAAAAGTACAGCAAAGCCGCTGATGCAGATTTCAGACACACAATTTTAAGTCTCTGGTTGAAGACAAAATAATCACCTCATCAAAAGAAAAAAATGAATCAGTAGCAGACTTCAGACAGACCATTTCAAGTCTGGTTTAAAGACTTTGTTCCCCTGGACATTGTAGTGCCTTGAGCACTAGATAATATCACCCATTAAGCAACACACCATCATCTTTCAGTTTCCAGAATAATAAGGCTACTATTGAGCATGGGGGGACATGAGAAAGACAATGATTCCTTTCTATCAGCCTAAAAGCAGGAAGTTGAAAAATAATACGGCCACTTAAAATTTGTCTCATAAATTCAGCAACCAAAGATGGTGTTTTGCTGTCTAACAGGCTACACAAATACAAATTTTTTGCCCCATTTGACATTGTAACACCTTAAGCATCGATATTAATGTAGCCCATTAGACAACAAGCCACTATCCTTATCTCATAATTGGGTGAGGGACAAGTAAATTAGACTAAATCTCAGAATTAAGGGAGGAACGAGCGAAAGAGAATTAAATCTCTTAAAACAGAAAATCTGTTAAAACGAAAAATCTTAGGCACAAGTGTTAAACCAAAAAATCTGTTAACACAAAAAGATCAAGGGAGGGACAATTTTGATCCGTTGAAACAGAAAATCTTAGGCACCAGTGTAGCCAATAAGTCACTACCTTTGTCTCAGAATCAAGCGAGGGACGATTTTGATCTGTTAAAACAAAAAATCTAAGGCACCAGTGCAGCCAACCAAATGGCAAGCCATTATCTTTGTCTCAAGATCAAGGGAGGGACGTATGATGGGCTACACACTCAAGAATTTCAGTTCTACTTTAAGCTGTAGGCATAAGTATGGCCCATCACACAATATGTCTTTGTAATAAAAGAGAGAAAAATCTCTAATTTTTATTCCAAAACAATTTCCTTGAGCAACTTAGCCATGAAAGATAGGACCAGTTGTTTAATAGGCCACATAATTTATCACTTCTTTAGGCACCATGATGATAGCCCATCAAACAACAAGCTACTATCATGTTTTTCAATTGTTGCATTATCTTTTTAAAAAAACAATAACAATCTTATTTTTTGACATAAAATCTAATCAAACCAATCATTTGATGCGGAGCAGCAGGCAATAGATTATTTGGTGGGTTTGGATGCGGTGAAAATCGGCAAAACTTTCAGAGGCCATAACTTTTGATCCAGGAAGAGTTACGGGGCGCACAACATATCAAATCGAAGCTTTTTCCGAGATCTACAAGCTACTATCGGGTGTAACCCGTAACCCCCATTTTTTAGGCCTAAAATATGACTTTTAATCCCTTTTTCGAGCCCTAGAACATTTTAATAAGGGCACTTTTGTCTTTTTCATGTTTTGTTGTGTTTTTTGGGTTAAACCCCTATTGTGTCGACTTGGTTAGACAGGTTTGATGATTGATTATTCTACAGACTAGTTTCTCCCAAAAGTGTGTTTTTGGATGTCTATTTTCCTGGTATTCGTTGAATCAACAGGTCTATAGAAGGTTGCTACAGGTATTCGTGCGCGAATCAACAGCTTCAGCATTTATCTTTGTTCGTTCTATATTCTGTTGCGTTAGTTGGTATCAAAGACGAACTGATCCAGTTGTTTTCAAAAAAAATGGTGCCTAAACGACAACAACGCGTTGAGGAAGTGTATGAAAGGGACATGGAACAACGGATTCGGGAGATCATTGATGAACGACTTAAGCAGGTTGTTGATCAGCTTGCAGACTGGATGGCTGTAATGATGGATAATCGGCTTAGGGCAAATCCGGCGTGGGGTCACAATAATCGTCGGTAAAACTCAGACATTGAGGCAGATGGTGGTGATAAGGATGTCGAGTTTGATGACGATATTCCGCAGAATCGTGGCAGACGTCCAAGGGTTGTGCCAGTGGCGGGTGATAGGAGGCGATGTGAGACTGGTATGCAGACAGAGATCCTAGAATTCCATGGAAGCTTGCAAGAAAAGTGTTAGAATTGTGCCCTAGTCTAATCATTAATGTGCATTGTCATTCAATTATTTAATAAAGATGTAACACCCTTATATCCTATGACGTATAGCGTAATAATTTAAATAAATAGAAAATAAACACTTAGCATATCATATATATGTATATATGTACATATCAAACATAAAGTCGTATAAACAAAAATCTTTTATATATACATATATTAAGTTCATTGTACTACAAAACTCTATACTTATAAAATTAGCAAAATGCAAATGAGGAGGAGGAG
>CAODLS011099068.1:0-15302 GCA_948243855.1 Flueggea neowawraea | reverse complement strand
AAACCTCCCTCCTCTTAGGATATCCAATAGTGCTCCTGTAACCCCACCTCTATCTTCCCCAACTTCCAGAAGTTCGAAGAGGAAACCTGACTGGGAATCCCTCTCAAATGGCTCTTTGAACTCCTTTCACCACCCCCTTTTTGCAGCATCTGCACCTTCAAGTCCTACACGACGTCACAATCTAGCGCCTGCCACAATACCGGAATGTGACGAATCTGATGCTTCCACTGTGGACTCTGGCCGTTGGATGAGTTTTCAGGCTGTGACACCCCAAGTAGCGCCTCCTTCACCGACCTTTAATCTGATCAAGCCAGTTGCTCATCAGGGTGCTTTTCAGGATAGAGTTGGTGAGCATGTAGCATCAGGCTGGGCCGCTGCTGCGGCTGATAGGGGGAAAGGCTTGGAGTTTGAGTCAGAGAACGGCAGGGTGAAGGCATGGGAGGGAGAGAGGATTCATGAGGTTGGTGTGGATGATCTCGAGCTCACACTTGGAAGCGGAAAGGCCCGTGTTTAAGCCTCATATAGTTGACAATGTAGGTTGGGAATGTAACAGGAGACATAGCCGGAGTTCACTGCCTCTTAGCTTATCCTAATCAAGCTTCGGAGTTGATTACAACCTCCAGCCTGAGGTGATGATCTCCAGTTTGAATTATCCTATCTTTGCACTTAGAAATACAGGTTTCATTTTTTTCCCCTTCTAGAAGCCATATCAGGAATATGAATTTATAGTAGTATTTCTGAGAGGCTTATTAGAGATGTGGACGTCCCAAAATTTTCAGAGGGGGAAGACTCGTATTGAAGTTATCAGGAAGCTTATTCTCTTCCTTCTTAATGTCTATTATGGAGTGTTCCTAATTGTTTCTAGCTTCAATGATAGAAATTATCATTACATTCTGATTTAAAGTTGTACTTTGTTCAACTACAAAAGAAATGTCTTGTAAGCACAGGACGAGAAACAGCCATAGAATTTGATCTCAAAATTCGGACAACAACTTGGTCACTGGCAGTTGAACCAGGGTTTTATCCGATAATTATTTTGATTTGGCTTTTAGTGGGTCAAAGAGCATCTTGGACGAACCTTTACCTCTCTCAGGGGACCCTATCCACGTGATGTGTTTTTGTTAAGAGGCTTGTGAAATTATGTCACGCTTGATGTGTTGAGTGATATACCAAAATTATTTTGTGCCTACTTTCAACCTTCAATTTTTAGCCAAGCTGCAATGATTTTTTGTGTATTTCCTACACTGAAGCCTAATCTTTTTATTGAGGGAGGTTGACAGAACTTAGCTGAGTCTCCGTATGATGGTACGCCGGTTTCTATTAATTCGTTCTCCCGTTAGATTATATCACTTCAAGCTAAAGTTGATTTAGTAGTTAATATGTTGATTCTAGATAAACTTTATTTGTCAAAAAATAAATTTTATACTAAGGCATATCCATTAAAAAAACATTTATATAGTACTGTTGATATTCTAATTTCGACCATTATTCTGGTTTTCGAACATAGTTGTCAAATGCATGACTCAGGTGCACAGGCCGGTGCTGTCACTTAGGTGTGCGCTTGGATTCTTGTGCCTAGGTGCACCTTTGCTAACAGAGTTTTGGAAATTCTCCATAAAGGAATCGTATACCGGTTTAACAAATAATCAGTATAATTAAAAAGGTTCGACTTACTAACTTCGATTCCAGTGGAAGAACGATCCAACCAGCAGTGGAAAATAGAGCCAGGATCGAGCTTCGATGTTGGTCTCGTGAGCAAACCACAATCGGGTTGCAACCGACAGAAGAGCTCGTCTCTGTCGCAGCCTAGATGCCACGCAGATCGATGTCACTACCAAATGAATCATGCTGGGAGGAGACGGAGGAAGGAAGATAGAGAGAATGATGAGGGAAGGGAGAAACATTTTTCTCCCTCCCACATTTTTCGCCTTTTTTTTTTCTCCGCATTTTCTTCTCTCTTTTTTCCTCTCTTCTTTTCCTCTTTTTTCTTCTTCCTATTTATAGGCAACCAAATGGGACTTGCTCATTGGGCCCATTATAGGCTTACAAGCCTTGGGGGCCTAAAGGACCTTATTGGCCCATCCCATCAGGGCCCACTAATTGATCTCAGTTATGGTCTTGATTCACACCTTGACCGACCGGGTTCAGTTCATCCCTCATGGGCGGACCGCTTTCCCCAACATCTCTAACTCACACATGACGGTATGGTACATTATCATGTAATATGGTTAGCACTCATATAACCATGCTCGATCCTTTCGTCATACAGACAAATAGACCACGCGACCAACATACGATAAGAGCATAATTGCTATACACATGTGAGGGATATATAACAGCTCATACCTCAATCCCGCCTCATTTTGCAGAATAGCTTCATTCTGCCAAAGTGTATGCTACAACAACACAATCTGCTGGTACACATGCCTTCTTCTAGTTCATAACCACACAATCGTTGCTTTCGAACTTCTCGATCTCACGAAAGCTTTACTTATAGTTTACAAATCATGTGACATACCATATAAGAGCGCGCTTAGCAAACTTTTAAGACTAGTGCGAATGCGTCTAGAAACGAACTTCCCCTCTTACATCAAACAATCCACATAGCCAAGTTTACTTGCCCAGCTTGACACACTTGGTCGAATCAATCATGACTATTAATGCTAAGTTAAGGTAGACAATTATATGTTTTGAATGTGTTAAGGGTTCTAAGGGTAGGTAGTATCGAAAACCACATGTTCACGGCATGGTCTTCCACTAGGAAAAGTGAGATCGTTTTTCATCTTTTCCATCCCTATGGTCGTGTATATAACACACATGATATGATCATGTGTTATGGTGTTTTTTCCTTCCCTTGGAGGAGCGCATGTTTATACAACACCACACAGAAGTTTCGGTTATTATGCATTTCACCATCTAACCTTAATCCACACTTAACAGGATTACTTCTGACTTTAAGGCAGAATATGCTAAAAACCATTCAAGTGTAGCATATGATCATTTGATGATTGGCATAGGAAGTTATCTTATGGCGTATGTATCTTTTCATACGAGTTTTCTTGCCTATTTACAATGGGCTCACCATTATAAAACGCAAGACGATCTCTCCATTATGAACATGCTCTAGATCTATTTCTACGTTCAAAACCCGTATCATCTTAGTTCTTCCCCCAAAGAACTGGGAAAACTAAGGTAAACACCCGTGTGAGTGAGTTACTTCTCTGTCCAACATGCTTTCACATTCAACGCTACAACAAATGTTAACTTTCAACATTTGTGCTCGTGTATTACTCACAATGATCTTATTAAAGATCATGTTTAAGGAATTACACTTTTCATATGTCATGTGGGTATCAAGGAACTTATTCCTTATATCAGGCTTTTACTAACAGATCTTATGATCACGTCTCGCATGGACTTGTATTCCAAGTTCACTTCTCGTTGTGAAACTTGGACTCAAGTTCAATTTTCCTTGTGCAACCAAGTTTGTCACAACATAATACTTGATCTCGAATTGCTTAGACATATATTAGATCTTCTCGATCCTTAAACAATTGAAGTCGACTATCACTTAAAGACTATCATTGGTTCTTTAGAGGGTTATTACTAAGTGGAACATTCCACTGTATAATTAACCTTTTCATTGCACTGTAGCTAATGAAGTTATTATCTCAGCTTTTATTACCACACACTTATATGTGTTTCTCACTATTACGTGGGGTGACTTTTCAACCAAGTAAAAACACATAACTAGATATGGACGTCCCTCTCGTCCACATCACTTGTACAACTAGCAACTGTGTCTCATTTTTTCGTAAGCCTATACAATAACACGGTGCCTTACAGTGTCTTTAAAACATCCAAATATCTTACTCACTGCTTTCCAACATCCTCCTTATATGTTGGATCATTATTTGCTAGTTAACTTGATAACATAGCAAACTCTAGGCATTATAAACACTTAGGCATTTACTACAAGACATGGTCTTATAGTCAACACATGTACTTTAGACTACAAAAAATATTCACATGACATTCGTATGAAGAGCATTCCTTACATGTTCTTCCTTTCACATAGGTTTATGGACACATGTACGTACTAAGAAACTTGCTCTTAGTCATGAGGTATCTATGGTTTATGCTTTTCTGCATCTTGAAACGTTCAAATACTTTGTTGATCCATCTCACTTGAAGACGTATAACAATCTACTCGAACGATCTCTTAGAGTTTAACTCCAAGATCAACCCATATTAGTAATCTCAAAGTTGGATCTTGACCAATCTTTGGAGTCATTCAAGTGTGCTAGACTTTTCTAACTAAAAGTGTTATTTTCAAGCTAGGTCAGAATGACAAGATTCACCTTGGCATTATTATAACTTATATAAATATACCATCACTCTCGAAAAATGTCTAAGGTCAAACCTTAAACAATTAAACCATTAGTTTGAATCTTATAGGTTTCTTATCCAAATTCTCTAGTGCGAATTGGACGATGATACATTTGGGTTAAATCATATAGGTTTCTACTTCAAATTCTCTATTGAGAAAAAAGAGTCTCTACATCCATTTGATGTGGGT
Organism: Flueggea neowawraea; assembly: GCA_948243855.1. Classification (NCBI taxonomy): domain Eukaryota; kingdom Viridiplantae; phylum Streptophyta; class Magnoliopsida; order Malpighiales; family Phyllanthaceae; genus Flueggea; species Flueggea neowawraea. Next base: position 10,723 of record CAODLS011099068.1, on the reverse strand, counting down.
CGAGATATAGACTAGCTTAAAAGCCAAAGTCTAATTGATGAATGTAAATCTTTCAACAAGTTTGACTTTCCAATCTTGTTGAGTAAATTCTCTTTAGCGATTATCGATGTCTTACTCAATTTATCACTCATGTATCCATTTATCTCCAATGGGTACTTACCTTTTGGGTAGATTACCAATACTCAACATGGTTCAATCTTTTAAATGTCATTCTCACTTCCATTACTTTAATCCATACAACTACTACTAGGATGAGTGAAATGAGTGAACCTCTAACACACTTATAAGTTCATACTTGACTTGTGGGGTTACTAAAAGGATCACGATCGATTCATTTATCGAAAAAAGGTTGTCGTGAGACTTTTACCAAAAGAATCATGATCGATTCATTTATCAAAAAAATGTCGTCGTGAGGCTTTATCCTTTTTAATTTTATGCATTTTCAAAATGCTCCCACTGGGTTCAAGCTCCATATAGGAACTCCCACTAGGATCAAGTTCCCTACTCCCACTGAAAAATAGGAATCTTGCTTCAATTAAAGTCAGGATCAAGAACATCTGTACACACTTAAGGTAAATGAGATAAAAGTTGAATCGCTCCAAGATCTAGTCGATGATTCTCTTTCGAAGAAAGAGCTAACAATCACTCAAATCGATGGATCGATCTTTTGAGATTTTAAAACCCTGAATCGTTCTAAGACTTTTCGATGCTTCTTTTTTGAAGAAAGTGATAACAATTGTTTATTTTAGATCGATCCCTTGAGATTTTAAAACCTAAGGATGTAATCAACATTACCCAACTTTCTTCCTCATCACCTATCCTCACTCTCCTCAAGAATTCTACCACTCAGATTGAGTGATCCTGAAGGTCTTAGTTCCTAAGTCTCACAAAAAGTGAAATCTTTCTACTTTATCCCAGTTAAGAAATATATTCCCCTTGGAATATGACTTCTTATAACTCGTTACTATACCAATATCTCATTATCCTAGGACGAATATATCATTTTGACAAAGCAGGTGTCTATCACCTTTCTCTTCTTGGTCTTTTAAACCAAGATATTGTGGATATTGATAATACATCTCTTGGTTTTAAGTGGTTTATATCATACTTTTGATCAATCCACAACTCATGAGATGTATAAGTAACAGACTTAGAGGGTATATGGATTTTGAACGTTGTGGCTTTCGCCAACATAGTTCTTATCATATTAAGGAGAGTTTCATTTTCTTTCATTACATAAAGATTTGGTTTATCTTGTAGATGTTCACGACCTTAGTCAATCCACAAAACTTTATTTTATTCTCATTTTAACTAGCAAGAAGTAAGAACTAACTTGACAATTCTTGCTTATGAGAAATCAAGTACATATGATCGTACCTCTTACAATCATATATACATGAATGATGAAGTAGTAGGCCTTAACCTTGCCCTCTTCATCTTTTAACGTCAAACATCAAAAGTGGATTAATAGCAATGTGAATACAACTCCAAATGCCTTATCAAAATGGTTTTTGCTCTCTAGTATCCCTTTTCGCAATGCTCGCAATTAGACAACTTGAACTTATACAATAGGCTAATACTTCTACTTGAGATAATCGACGTACTCGATTTTGCTAATGTGGTTGAGTTATGTGCATTAATTTTGCATAATCTCTCATGACCACGTGAAGTAGCAATAAATGGAAACTAGGACTTTCTAATAGTTAGGTTCTTTACCTTAACTAAGAAACCATTTTTAATGCCGAAGTAGTCACCCACTCAAATAGAATCTAACAAATATTGATATTGTTAGAATACAAATTGAAGGCAAACTTAATATGATTATGATAGAATCTAATGCAAGAAAAGGGTTGGATTTTGAATAAGACTATCTTGCTCATGCCAATTCCTTAAAATCTCACTTTCAAGTTGTAACTTGCATGCTTAACTTGTTCCTTCTTAGAACTAGTTAGTGTCTAATGAAGTCACGTCAAAACTTCATTGTGAGGATCATTAAAATTGAATAAACCATTAGCCAACGACGAAATTCAATAGAGAATATTGAAAAAGGTTACTCTTGTCACTTTTGTGAGTTTGAGCAACATACCATCAAAGGTGTATCTTCTCACATATAATACGCCTTTGGTCGTTAACATTTTACTCACAAAATGTTGACATTTTTCAAGTTCAAGGATTTTCTCAAAATTCTATCTAGTCTCCCTTCCTTAAGGACTTAAGGTTTTTAAACCTTTTTCCTTACCTTTGTATTGGAATTCATCCAATTGAAAAAGACATTGTCAAATTTCTCACGATCCCATGTTTAAGGTAATAAGTGTGGATTAGGTGCAACTCAATTTGCTCATAACGTCTAGGTAAGAAGTGTATAATAATTTTGGACTTAGTCCATGATCAATCCATGACCCATGTCACTAGCTCTCTAATCATATAGGCATATTGTCTTTACTCATATGATTAGGACATTTGTAACAAGTATCAGTGTCAATGGTCAAAGACCGCGAGTAAAATTAGTGTCCCACCAACTAACTACTCTTTAAATGCAATTTGCAAAGACAATGCATCTTGATACTGGTGAAATAGCCAAACGACTACATTATCCTTTCGTACTAACAAAGAAATGAATGTAGTAGAATTTTCTAACTTCCATGTCTCACTGACATTTCATTCCAAAAATATTGAGTGGTATTCTATTCATTCTTGAATTTGGTCATAACCAAGTTCAATGGGGCATGAACTTTTTTCTCAAAGAGTACACAATAAGTTTTCATAATCTAACATTTACGATTGTTGCCACCCTAGCTCAACATACGTTATCGTATGACTCGGCATCAATCGACTTAACAAGCACTGAATATCGCAAATAATATGACAAACAATAAGACATGGTTGCATACAAGCAATTTATAGCAATACACATATATTTACTATCCAACCAAAATTAAACTAGCATAACCTCTTATTAAGTTTTGAATCGAAATGTACACTAGGTGCACATTTACCATCTTGGTCTTAATAATTAATTATACTATATTTAATTTCTTAGACAGTAAATAATGACTGTTTGAATTCACTTTTAAAGTCCAATTGACGTAGGGGAATCCATGTTGGTCATTTCAATTATTAAGACAAACTCAATAATTGAACAATATATTCAGCACACAAAAAATATTGAATATTAAATTAAGGCAAATCAACTCAACAATTATCCAAAACAATAAATGGAACTAAGCATCATTTATTAGACCAACATGCAATCCAAATAATTCAAACAATATATCTCAATGTTAATATACATACATTAACATTGAATAACATTAACACACAAATAATGCTTACAAATATCCGCTTCACAATACTACACGAATATATTATTGAGCTTATGTAAGCTAATTGAATACACAGTGGACCATAATCCAATGTGTTAAAATAGAACTCATAAGTGGACATACCAACTTTTCAAGAATTTTATAAATCATACAACCATTATGTGGATCCTCCCACTTCTTATGATCTCTTTACGATCATGGTTTAATATTGGACATACCAATTTTAATTGCTCTTACTTTCTAGAATCTCTAAGTGACTTTCGATGATACTTAGGGGATCATGTTGTCGTGAAATTCTAGTATGGATCAACGAACTAACCAATATCGGTGATGATAATTCATAATCTTTTATGAAGTAAGTAAATCTTCATCACCTTTGCAAACTTAGTGCATAATTAAACTCCTCTCATTATGACCACCTTCCCAAAATACTCTCTTTTAAGAGTCGTGCAAATTTTTTCTTAATTTGCACTTTTCAATGCAATATGGTCTCAACTCCATTCATTTATTTGTAACAAATTACAAATAAAATGAGTATATACTTACTCGCTTATTACCCAAATAATTAGAATTCCATCCCAATTATCTAAATGATGATCATATTGCACCTTTTCAAATCAATTATTTTGAAAACTAATTTGCAAAAATAATTCTTGGCAGGAAACACATTTTTGACAAATTTTCAACAATTTTCTACATTCAAAAATTGAGGAAAAATAGTTTTCGAACTCAAAAAATTCTGAAATATATGTCAAAAATTCCAGAAAAAATGAAATTTTAATTCTGCAGAAAATTTGAAAAAATGGTGGCCGAAACATGTGTCACACGCTGACATGCGCCGAACAGAGGAAACACGGGCTGTTACCCGCCCGAACGCGCCTCTACAGGAGGTGCTTCATCTTAATCTTCTCTTCCGTTCCGACACGTGTTGCTCATTGACGGGTTTACGTGGCAACACATGGCGCTGAAGTGTCATACAAGTGGATGACGTGTCAGAAATATCATGTGACATGTGGCGTACGATGTGGCTCGTCTGCGACATGTCGTTTGGTCAGTGGTCCACTGTTTGACAAGTCAACGTTGACTGTTTAACCTTTGACACATGTCGTGTCGTGAGTGAGCATGGATTTCTTCAGCCAATCAGAAATCGCCAGACACACCATGTGGTGCGTTCTGATTGGTTCACTTAAGCCAATTAGAAGGTGCCACATCGCCTTATTGATTAGATGACAAAATTCATCTGGAAGCCTCTCACTCAGTATTTTTTTATCAGATTTTCATCCATTTGACGACCTTTCAGATGGAATTTCGCAATGAAATTTGGGCATGTTATGTTTTCAAGGTCGCTGATATCAAATATTTTGTCAGAATTTTCAAATTCCAATTTTTAGTTTTTGGCTGCGGACAGACTCAAACAAAAAACGGTGTTACAGACATAAATTCGAATGCAATAAAAATCCAACAAGCATCCTAGGCAGGGACCAACAATATTTTTAAAATAAATTCAAAATTTGTGATTGGCTCTGATACCAATGAAGGAGTCGTATATCGGTTTAACAAATAAACAGTATAATTAAAAAATTTCGACTTACTAACCTCGATTACAATAGAAGAAATATCCAACCAGCAGTGAAAAAATAGAGCCAGGATCGAGCTTTAATGTTGGTCTCGCGAGTAAGCCACAATCGGGTTGCAATTGACTGGAGAGCTCGTCTCTTTCGCAGCCTCGATGTCACGCAGATCGAGATCACCACTAGATGAATCATGGTGGGAGGAGATGGAGGAAGGAAGATGGAGGGAAGGGAGAAACATTTTTCTCCCTCCTATTTTTTTCCTTTTCTTTTTCTTTTTTTCCTCTCTTCTTTTCCTCTTTTTTCTTCTTCTTTCTTCTATTTATAGGCAACCAAATGGGTCTTGCTCATTGGGCCCATTATGAGCTTATGGGCCTTATCGGCCCATCCCATCCGGACCTACTAATTGGTCTCAGTTCACATTGACCGATCGGGTTCAGTTCACCCGTCATGGGTTAATCGCTTTTCCCAACACTCCAAATTTCCAAATAGTCTGTTGGATTTTTTTTTTTAATCAAATAGTCTGTTGAATCTTTAAGAAACAGAAGTTGCAAACCGTCTCGAAAAAATGTTCATCTGTATATCTTTGCTGCTTTTAGTTTCCGGGCCCCTTTTTTTGGGATCATATTGTGACATGCTGATGTTCAATTGGATTCATCAAGCAGGGCCATCCACATTTCAAATGGTATGCAAATTAGTGGATTGTACTTTAACATTCAATTTGGGTCGGTCTGATTTTGCTACTCTAATTTGAGCTCGTTCTAGCGTCACCAGATTACCCCTTCCAAGCCCAAAACAAGAAGCTATTTCACATACGCAACGCAAGTAGATCTGTCTTTTGTGCATAAAAAATTCCAACGCTATCCAAATTGTTGATCTCAACCTCCTGTCCATACTCTCTGGACATTTCCCTGTCCCAGCACTCACACGGTATAATCATTTTATGGCATTTGCTCTTAATAGAATGGTTGTTAGCACGTATTCAAACTCAAGTAGGAACATAAAATACCGAATTCTCTTAGCTGTAAAAAGCTAAAAGTTTACTAACCACCTTCGTCCGTTATAACAACACCTACGTTGGTCCATCATCCGTGCTGTCTTAATACCAATTTAATGTGATATTTTTTTTCCAGGGAATTTAATGTAAGATTTGTACTTGACATAACCAACATCACCTCGTACCCTTGACACCCTCTAAATGCCACCTCGTACCCTTGGCACCCTCTAAACGCTCACACCGAAGACCATGAAAATCAGCATAGAGAACTCGAAACCACATTTACTGCTACTGTCAAGCCCGGCATGGGACATCTCATCCCTGTCCTCGAGCTTGGAAAACAACTAGCAACACAACACAACACAACCTAAACGTTACCGTTTTTGTTGTCTCATCCCAATCTTCTGAAGCAGAAACCAAACTTATTCAACACTCAGTTGTCACAAACAATACTACTAATCTTTTCGAAAATGTTGAGCTTCCTTCTGTTGATGTGTCTGGCCTTGTCGGTCCAAACGCCGCTGTTGTTACTCAACTCTGTGCAATCGTGCGAGAGATCAGACCGGCTCTGCGGTCTGCCATCTCAGCTATCAAGTCAAACCCGACAGCTCTTGTTGTTGATCCTTTCGGAACTGAAGCTTTATGTGTTGCTGATGAGTTTGGACTGGCCAAGTATGTGTATATTGCTTCGAATGCATGGTTTCTTTCTTTCATCACGTATTTGCCTGTGATTGATAAGGAGTTGCAAGGATAGTACGTTGATCAAATTGAACCGTTCAGAGTTCCTGGTTGCCGAGCGGTTCTGTCAATAGACCTAACCGATCCACTTCTGGTCCGGTCTGATCCTCAGTGTGGTGAGGTAGTTCGAATTGGGAAAGAAATCCCAATGGGTGACGGAATTCTGGTTAACACATTGGAAGATTTACAGCGCACAACTTTGGTTGCGTTGCAAAATAAGCAACTCTTGGGTCAAATAGTTAAGGTTCCAATTTATACGGTTGGGCCATTAACAAGGCCACCCGAACCCTCCGGTTCACATGCGGAGTTATTTGGTTGGCTAGACAAACAACCCAATGATTCGGTCCTTTATGTTTCATTTGGCATTGGTGGAACCCTACCATGGCAACAAATCATAGAGCTAGCGTGGAGCATAGAATGGCCCAACAGAGGTTCATTTGGGTGGTCCGACCACCCACGGTTAAAACAGAAGACTGGTAATTTTTCACTACAAAAAACCACGAGGATGACACGTCAGCGGCAGAATTCAGCTATTTGCCAGAGGCATTCATGGACCGAACCAAAAACTTGGGCCTACTAGTATCTGAATGGGCGCCGCAAGTAAACATATTGGGGCATCCATCAGTGGGTGGGTTTTTATCACACTGTGGTTGGAATTCGACCTTGGAAAGCATAAGCAATGGAGTGCCTATGATTGCTTGGCCATTGTATGCAGAGCAAATAATGAATGCGACGTTGCTAACGAGGAGCTCGCCGTGGCGGTGTATCCGGAGAATATTCCGGCGAATGAAGTAGTGAGAAGGGAAGAGGTAGAGAGGATGATTAGAAAAATAATGGTGGATGAAGAAGGGTATTCATTAAGAGCCAAAGCTAAGGAGCTGAAATGTAGTGCACAAAAAACATGGAGTAAAGGTCGATCTTCCTATAATGCACTCTCTGAAATTTCCAAAGTGTGCGGGAGGACCAATAAACCCGACAAATGAAGGCCAGTTACTTGTTTGAGTTGTGTTAGGCGAAGTCGCTGTTTTCATGATGTTACTTATGAAGTCATGATCTTGAAAAAAGACGTCTAGTTTGATTTGTATGTTTGTCAATTTGTTCTGTAGCATGCATGGGAATTTGAACTATCTTTTCTCCTGTAAATATAACAAGGACATCATGTTGGGATTTTTTTCTATAACATTATCTTGAGAATGAAACCTCTATCTCTTAATTAAAAAAACTCTTTCTCTTTCTATATATTCATAAAAGAGCTCTTTCTTAAAAAAGGAATAACTCCAGTAATATTACATTATAAATTTGTTACTTAAATAAAATATATAGTCGTGAAAAAAGTGCAACTTGCGATTGTCAACTCACAAGTTAGTGCAGTTAGGAATTGGTATATATTCTCTTTTTCTTTGGATACAGTAATATAAAATGTTTAATTATTGATCTTAAACTACACAACCACCTTCAATAGCCACTAAATTACTTAATTTCTTTTAACAGCTTAAAATGTTAACTCTGACTTTATGCGGTGGACCATATATATGATTTTGTGGCTGACATGATTTATGATATCTCACATTCAAAATTCTTTAATTTACTTTCATCAGATATATATATATATATACCTAGTTTCATGTGCTTCCTCTCCCTCTTTGAAGTTCACCTACTTTTATTTTATGCCAATAATGGAGAAACCTATTACAGATTCGAAACCAAAAACCCATGTCGTTTTACTCTCAAGTCCTGGCTTAGGACATATAATACCAATCCTCGAACTGGGTAAACGCCTGGTCACACTCTTCAACTTTAAAGTCACAATATTTGCTTCTCTCTCTCATTCATCACCAGCAGAGTCTCAACTTCTCCGGTCGTCAACCACTCCGAACCTTTGCGACGTCGTAGAGCTCCCACATGTCGACGTCTCTGGCCTGGTCGAACCAAGCGCCGCTGTGGTTACAAAACTTGCAGTCATGATGCGTGAAACAAAGCCAGCTTTTCGCTCTGCCTTGTCCTCCGTGGAGTCTCGCCCTTCGGCTCTTATCGTTGACCTTTTTGGAACTGAATCATTGGCCATCGATGATGAACTTGGGATTCCAAAATATGTCTATGTTGGTTGCAGTGCATGGTTTGTGGCTCTTACTGTGTATGCTCCAACTCTTGATGAGGAGGTGCAAGGTCAGGATGTTGACCAAACCGAACCGCTTCAAAGTCCGGGTTGCAGGCCGGTTCGACCAGAAGACGTTCACGACCCGTTGTTGGATCGGACCAACCAACAGTACTTTTAGTTCTTGCGGATTGGGGTGGAAATTCCCAGTGCAGATGGACTTTTGTTGAATACATGGGAAGATTTACAGTCCACGAAGCTTTCGGCCTTGGGCAAAATGGTCAAAATACCGGTTTTTCCTATCGGCCCGTTGACGAGACGGTCGGACCAGACAGTTCGAAGAGCGAGCTATTTGATTGGTTAGACAAACAACCCAAGGAGTCGGTGGTTTTCGTGTCGTTTGGGAGCGGTGGGACCCTCTCACACGAGCAAATGACCGAGGTGGCTTGGGGACTTGAGTTAAGCCAACAAAGCTTCATATGGGTGGTTCGGCCACCTACCGTAAAAACCGGTGATGGGTCACACTTCACCACCGGGAACGGCGGAGATGACAGGCTGACATATTTGCCAGATGGGTTTCCAGCAAGGATCAGAAACAGATGCCTTTTGGTCCCACAAGTGGACATATTGAGCCATTCATCAATGGGTGGGTTTCTGTCACATTCTGGTTGGAACTCAACGCTAGAGAGCATCATTAACGGCGTGCCTATGATCGTTTGGCCTCTATATGCAGAGCAAAGACTGAATGCAACGTTGCTAAGTGAAGAGCTTGGCGTCGCCGTCAGGTCAAAGACGTTGCCTTCAAGAGGAGTGGTGGGGAGGGAAGAGATAGCAGTGATGATAAGAAAGGTTATGGTTGATGATGAAGGGATTAATACAAGAAATAAAGTCAAAAGAGCTTAAAAACAGTGCAGCGATGGCTTTGAGTAAGGATGGCTCATCATATAATGCGTTGACTGCACTGGCCAGAGAATGGCAGGTGGAGAAGACACCATGAATAATATATCGGTTATGGCGTCACTAATGATATGTTCAAGTGTGTGTTGTGGTTTCGTGGACTTACGACTTTGACACCTCCATATTGCTCTCTTGAAAATGTTTGCCTTGTGTGCTTATATTTGTCAAATCTACTTGTCGGTTGTAATCTGTGCAAATTAATAATTTCATAGCGACGACATGGCTGGCCCAGTGGTGAGTGCCAAGCCTGGTTCACCTCAGGTCTCGGGTCGAGCGGCACTAGGGGTGGGAGGTCAAAGGGTGATTTAGGTTTAATTCTCTTATATATGGGGTCGTTATAATTAAAAAAATTAATAATTCCATAGAGCTTGATCAGATCTTTGATTGGTAGCTCAGTTGTGTTTATCTCAGTTTATTTGGGTAGATTGATTTTTCTGTTTGAAACTATTTCGTAAATTGGTAGTTTGCATGAAAAAATGTATCATCTTTTTTAAATTGAAATAGATAGATTGATAATTTACATATTAAAAAAGTGAAAAAAATTATGTTTTTAAGAAATATGTTTGAATATTAATATGTTAATTCAATATACTTAAAATAATTAATATTAGTTTAATATACTTAAAACAAACACATATGGACTGGCATATTTGAATTTAGTATTACTACTATGTATATTATAATTCATGTTATTTTCTCTATTGTTTTATAAAATTTATTGAATATATTAATTACTATTTACTTTAAATTGACAATTATAAAAGAACACTAAATTTACTAATTTATTATTTAATTTTTACAATTTATTATTCAATCGACCACAAATAAATAACATAAATACCTAAAAAAAATTATCTTAAATAAAATCAACAACAATTTCACAAATTGAATATGACTGATAGTCTTTTTAAAATTAGCTTGTTAACTACTGACCTGACAACTTATTAGTTAGATAGCAGATATTTTATAAAGCGTACCAATTAGTAATCACAAACATTACTAGGCATAGGAATGAGTAATCACAAGCATTTATATGATCATT
>CAODLS011098754.1:0-14543 GCA_948243855.1 Flueggea neowawraea | reverse complement strand
ATTGTCACATCGCAGTCTTTCTTTTCATTGTTTGGTGAGAGCTCGGTTTCCCACAAGATTTTCTACTCACATATTTGTTACGTGAGAGCCCGATTTCTCGCAAGCTTTTCTACTCACTTTATGTTTTCGTCACGTGAGAGCTCGATTACTCGCAAGCTTTTCAACTCACAATTTAGTTATTTTCCACATGAGAGCTCAATTAGTCGTAAGCTTTTTTACTTATGGTGCATCCCAGTGGTCTCAATATTGTTCTTGTGCGTTGTTGGTGAGGAGCCAATATTCAGACTCACTCCATGTTCTTAGCAATTTTGGTTACATATGCCTGGTTTCCCTCAAGCCTTTTCTGTTTTGTGTGGCCAAGCACTCGGCTTGCCTTAACCTATTCTTCATTCACAACAAAAATTATTTATGCAAAAAGAAGACATGTTATTTAAAATAACAGGTTACACAGGAGGAAGATAACAAAACTTAAATGATTAAACTTCTTTTCACCATTGAAAGCACACTTAGCATTCAAAGCTGAACATTTCAAGTGGTGGCGTGCATAGTTGGCCCTATGCTGATTAACCTCTTCAAGCATCATTCATTTCTCATTGCCTTGTGTCATTGTTTGGCTCCCTTCTCGATACTCCAGCATTAACAAATTGGTCAAAGTGTCCACCTCGAACTAAGTTCTCGATTTTATTCATTAGTTCTCGACACTTATTCGTGGAGTGTCCACTCGTATCGTGGTACCGACAGTAAGTGTCCACATTCTTCCCCAGAGGCTTATCAACTTTTGGGGGAAATGAGATGAGTCCAAACCCCTCTATTGCCATTAAGATCGTTGACCTCGACTCGTTTAGCTGTGTGTACTTCTCGAAACGGGTAACAGGCGCCCTCAAGTCTTCTGACTTTTATTTCTTCCTACTTCATTCTTCCTGAGCCTATATCTCTTTCCTCTTTTTTTCTTTATCGTCCTTCGTTCCAACAATCTTCATGACCTCTGCCTGCAAGATAAACTTGTTGGCCTTGATGAAGAGGTCTACCAAGGTCCTTGGCTGATCAAAAGACAACGATTCCTGTAGTTGTACTGATCGTGCCCCTTGCAGCATTGCAGCCATTGCCACTCCAGGTGGTGGATCATAGACTTCAAGAGTGGTGTTCCTGAATCTGTCCACGTATTGCCAAAGGATTTCCTTCTCGGTTTGCCTCACGCTTAGCAGGTAAGTACCGTCCTTCTTACGCTTGCTGTTAATGATGAATCCGTTGATAAATTCCTTCCTTAGCTGGTCAAAACAGGAAAGAGACGCCTCCCTCAGCCCATTGAACCAAGACGGAGCATGGTCTTTCAGCATGATCTGGAACGCATGGCATATGATTGCATCTTTCCATCCATGAAACATCATGATGGCCTCATAATTCTGAACGTGCTCGTACAGATCCTCCTTTCCTAAGAAAGTCAGCAACGTGGGCATTTTGAATTTTGGTGGAAGTGGCGTTCCCATGACCTCTTTAGTGAATGGAGCTTTTGCCTTTTGTTGCTTCTCCTCTGTGGGAACCAACTTCTTCTGCTCGAGGACCTCTTCAATCATCTTCTTCACTTTCGTCGCTTCTCGAACGCTCACCGAAGACTGGGGCTCTACTTCAGCCCTCTTCAGAGGAACCCTTGGCTCTCCTCTACACGTACTTTCCACCACCTCATGACAGTTTTCTCTTCTAGCCTCGACCCGAGCATCAGGAACGTTAATATTGAGGCACTCTTGGCGAGGTGGAGGATTCAAATACTCAGGCATTCGTGTGTGTTGATGATAACTTGGTTGCGGAGCTTTATGCCTTTCCGGGACTCCTCCACTTTGACCACTTTGGGCATAGGCGCGCAACTCGGGTGGGAGCTGTGCCTGAGCAAGGAGCGGCTGGAACAAAGTCGCCATCTCGCCCAAAACCTTGTGGTTCTCTAGGTTCTGCTTCCTGAGCGTTTTGTAGTCAACGAAAGGGACAGTAGTGATGACACTTCCTGAGGCTCCCGCTACAGCTCCAATTCTCCTCGCATCCTCCTCGGGATGTCCAACATGGTTCGAATGTGTTTGCACCATGATGAGTGTTGTAGATGATGTTAATATGCTTCTTCCCGAACGTCGGCGAACAAGACTTTTCATTCAAGTTTTCCACAAACGCTTCAATTGTTATTGCCTTAAAACTCGAACAACAATAATGAAGAAATACGAACAACTCGAATACTTGGGGAATCATGAACGTTGCCTCGAGACCTGAAAACACAGAACACGATGAGGTCGGGATGCTCCTCAGGGAGTCTTTGACGCTCAAGTTAGTAGATAATTTGACAGAGTATCAGTGAGAGTGGAGAATAAAACCTCCCTCTACACGTTGTTCCTCTCAACTATTTATAAAGTGATCATTCATGAGTAGACATCAATGTCCAGTAACGTTTTCCCTTACTAATGAATTGCAACATTTCTGTTACAAATTCTCCACTAAATGTATTTAATGGGTATTTTTTTTACTCATGCCACGTCAAAATCAAATCAAATAAAAGATCTTCTTTTTGTTACAAAAGAAGTCAATTTTAATTTTTAGGTTGACAATGCACATCTTTAACTGTTTTTTTTACGAGGAGATAAAAAAAAATCCGATTACCTGCACAAATTAATGTAGCGAAACTAATACTCATCTAACAAAAAACAAGAAATGTTTCTAGGTGATTCAGCAAAAAATAACAAATTCCTGGCGCATATCACGTCCATTTTTTGTAAGGAAATATCTAATATTCAACTACTTGAATTGACCCAGATGGCCAATTAAAAACATTTCTTCGTCAAAACTAAATAAAAATATATATTTGAGTCACATTTGGCAATTGTGACATTATGACCCACAAACATAATTAAGTAATTTTTTTAGTGGTAAAAAAGTGCGGTAAGGAAGTGCAATTTTTGTTGGAAGTGATAAAAAAACTAATGTTCCGTATGGAGGAAGTGCGAGATCAAGGTCTTTGACTAATTTAACTCCTTATTTCTTAGGAAGTAAGTTACTAAGGGGTCTCAGTAAGAAAGTTTTGTGAAAATCCACTTCTGTAAAAATAAGCAATTTGAACCAAATTAGCACCAAGTCACATTATATATGTTATTTATTAATATTTAGTTGATAATGATAGTTAATGGTGTTGTAAGGTGTGTTTGTTTGAAGTAGATTTAGTAGAAGTATATTATATAGTGAAAAGTTATAAAAATTGTACACGCCTTTTTAAAAATAAATTGGTGAGATAAATTTTGATAGGTTGAAAATATACACTAAATAAACACACCCAAATGTCGAGGTTGGATAACTCAGTTGGTAAGTACTCACACCTAAGACTAGGAGGTCTTGAGTTCAAATCTCAAGGGCACCCAGATTTTTTATATTTATTATGAGAATTGGTCTCTCTTTGTGATACCAATAATAAATAAAATTGTGTGTGTGAGTTTTTTAAAAATATACACACCCGAATGATTAAAAAATGGTGTAGTACTTGATAAAAAAAAAAGTGAATGGTGAAGTAACTATATTTAGTGGGAGGATTCAAATCATCTACTAAGGCCTCGTTTGGTATAATTTGTGAAATTTTCGTAAAATTAATTACTGAGGAAGTCTACTACTGGGGAAGTAAATTACTTGAGAAGTATTAATTTTGTTTGTTTGGTATAAAAATGTAATTCTCGGGAAGTAGGAAGATAATATAAATTTTTTATTTGTTAAAGACCATAATACCCTTATAAAATAGAAGAAGAAGAAGAAGAAGAAGAAGAGTAGTATAAGGACTATATAGTCTTTTTTTACTAAGTAAGTTAATTTCTTAGGGGGTCTTGATATTTTATTTCCCCTTTCTAAGGGAATTGATTTCCTTTATAGTTGCGAAAATTGCCATAACAATGCAAAACAAACATAGGAAGATAAATAAATTCCCAAGTAATTAAATTCCTCTCTTCAAATTTCTCCATACCAAACAAGGCCTAAACCAACAACGTATACCTTTTTTTGCTGGTTGCTTTTATCTTCGTCACATGGTGAAGGTATTTACATATCTTTTTTATGGATTTTTTTTAGAGGATCTTTTTTTATGGATTTTGAGAGCAAGTGAAATATGTTCCGGTTTATTTTCAAGCATTTGCGTCAAGAAGCACTAGGTTTGGGAACTGACAGGCAGAGACCCTCGGGCTGTGCCGGTCCAAGTAGGCGTGGCCCTTCTCAGTTCGATTGGACTATCCGGAAAATTATAGAGGAAATTACACACAATCTCCGGCTTTACATTTTTGGTATCCCGGTGACAGCTTTCTTATTTTATTCACGTAAATGTTACAATATTTAGGTTAAATTTTCTTTAGTGCCCCCTTTCTTCTGTCTTCTTTCTCTCACACCAGTTTTTTTTCTCCTTTGACATCACAATTGTGATGTATTTCAAACACTAAATATATAATAAAAATGATAGTGAGACTTATCCAATACTTTACAATATTAAGGTTATGTCCTTAAGATAATAATATGATATTGATTACCATACGTCGCAAATGAGATACGAAATACTTCTAATATATAGCATTGAGAAAATGTTGAATTCAAAAATATACACACTCAAACATTGATATTGATTTGAGAAGTTATCTCACAAATACAAAGTACACACACTCACTAAAGGACGCATGATTAATTTCATGCAGAGGTGCTATTGAATTGTGTTACGGAAATTGATAATGACTTTAATGATGAACAAATGAATGATTATTAAATTAAAAGCTTAATTGTTTATTTTTTAAAATTTAAAGACTTGAAAGTTATTATAATAAAATTATATATATATATATGATCTTATCTTATAATAAAACTATGCATATAGAACCTCATCAGGATCAGGATCACGTGACCCCCCTAGACCCTCTCAAGTTCGTCGTTGTACACACTATACTATTCTTTCTTCTAAACTCGTTGAAGTTATCCACTTTAATATCACTGGTGGCCACACCAGTGAATTCGTAAGAATCCACTATTTATTCGAGCAACATTTGCTCACTATCCAACATGTCCAATATAACTTGTTGAGTTTGTTTTATTCACCACTCCTGTGATATCATCACGTTTATTGTAAGTGACCATCTAAAGATTTTGCTCTCACAACTCACAACCCCTTTGACACTCATTTTTTAAGTTTCTCACAAACACTTCACAAATATTTTACAACTCGTTTGAGTTGCTCCTTAATTTGCATGGCCGTTGGCCATGGCACTCATTTGAGTGCTTTACCCATGTGGCCCTCGTTTGAGTGCTTTAACACCAAAACCCTCTGTTACTATCTACCTCTAAATTTTCAAAAGCTTATAAAATTATGCAAATTCATCCATATATATATAGACAAACAAGGAAATATATAGATAGTAGTCTTTAATTTAATTTTTTCTTCTTATAAGTTGTCTTTAACTTGACTTCTTCTTCCTAAATACTTAGTTGTATTTTCTTCTTCATTAAAATTTTTGACTTAGTCGAAGTATTTAGAGGCTTCTTCATCCATCTACATAATTTTAGTTACTTAATCAAATTTAATTTCAAACAATACATATAATGTTATTAAAAAACAATATATATAATGTAGACTTAATCAAATATATATATTTTGGTAAAAAAATAAATATATAGAAAGTGTGAGAGAGTTAACACTTATGTTAGCTTTGATGTCTGTGTAAAGTCCATTGTATTGTATATGATGGGGTCAAATCAATATATATATAATAATTATAGAGTTTTTTCAAATTTGTGACTCTTTAATTATTTGATAAGTAATATTTTAATATTAAAAAAATAAATTAATATATATATTTAAAGTTAGAGAATTTTTCTTAGATTTTGACAAGTGACGTTCTAACTGATTGATACGATACAAAATTTTTTTCTAAAATTAATAATTTTATAAAAAATCAATATATATATATATATATATATCAATTTTGTCAACATATTAGTCATTTTAAAAAGGGATGATCAAATATAAAAATTAGTAGTGATTTGATACTTTCAATCAAATTAAGATAATATTAGTTATATTGACTTAATTCAATGTATAAATATGCATTCACTTGATTAATATTATAAAATATGAATTATAATATTTTATTTTAATAAATCTATATACTTTTTTTAAGAATTTAATAACATTTAATTCATGAAAAAATTATGAATAAAATTATAAAATTTATATAATAATTTTAAATAGTTAATAATTATAATTTCTCTCTTGAATTGCCAATCTTTTAATTTTTATTATTGAAGTACTAATTTTGAAAATATTTTTTAAAAAATATATTATTTATTAATTTAAATAAAAATATTGTAATTTATCGTGCATAGTATGAGTATTGCGCTAATTTTTTTTGGCGGCGGGATCAAATTAAAGCATCAATAAGTGTAATGTAACGGCAATAAATTCATAAATCAGCTTTGCGACACCAACCGATTTATATGAGTCAAATTAATGTTTGACCTTATTAAAAACTGTTAGCCAAACAGATTTTAATTTTTTTTTTTTAAAAGACCGACCCACACTTACTCGGTTCAGCTAGGCTGCCCCAGAGCATATTTGTCATCGCCACCAGACAACTCAGCTAGGCTGATCTCGCTGGGGGAATGATAAGACAAATATATTCATAAAATGAAACTTAGGGGAATGAATCCCCTACAGCATCAGAATACAAAAGCTGAGTAAACTCGGTAGGAAAATTACATAGCTCAAAATGACCTAAAGGTAAACCTAAGCCATATCTCTCAAGCCAGTTGGCACTTCCATTGGCTTCTCTAATAATATGACTAATCAAGACAGTCCACGGTCATTTAAGCAACTCACGGATACTACTTACCAGCCCCTGTTGTCGACCTCTCCAAGGCTCAGGATTAATAGCAATGCCCACTGCAAGAGATGAGTCCGATTCCATGATCACCTGTCTAAATCCCTTCTTCCATGCCAATTCAAGGCCATGTTTCATCGCCCACAGTTCAGCAAATAACGGGGAGCAAAAATCTAACCTCACAGTAAAGCAATCCTCCACCATCCCGGTGGCATTCCGAATTAGGCCACCAGCTGCACTAATTTTCCTAGGTAACACAACAGCGCCATCCACATTTAGCTTCACAAAGGCGCTGGTAGGCTTGGACCAGTTGATACCCTCTCGGGGTTTCTTTCCAGATAGATGTTGATTAACAATTCTTTGTTTGGCAATAAGGAACATCTTTGCCGTTTAGATTCCCTGAAGAAACAGTCTCGGGTTTGGGCTGCTATTCTCGAACAGTAGCTTATTTCTTGATCCCCAGATAAACCATGCCATAATACTGAAGAGTAACGGCCACTTGACCCCATGAGATTGTAGCTTTGAATTCTGTAAATTAGAACACAACCACTTTTGTAGGTCTGTTGAGAAGAAGGAAGCCCGAATCTCCCTTGGAATGATTTGAAGCCACTGATTTTTAGCATAATTACAATCACGCAAAGCATGTAAAACCGTTTCAGTCTGGTTGTTGCACATACAATATGTTGCAGTGGAAGCCAAATGCCTCTTGAATCTTTGAGAGTTGGATAGGAGTCTACCTCTAGCACTCAACCATAAGCAAGATTTAACTCTTTAGGGGCAATCAAAGTTCCAAATTTTGTCATTAAAATTAACACGAGAACCAACGTCAGAAATAGACAGAGCTTTAATGGCAGAGGAAAGGGAGAAAATACCTGATTCGGTGAGTTTCTACACCACTCTATCTTCTTGCTCATCAGAGAGAAGAGGCAGAATTGCAGCCGGCTTCTGCAATGCGTCCTGTGGAAGAACATTGTATGTGATTAGAGTTCCTGACTGAATTCGTTGTCGGGCTTCATTAACAGAAAGTTGGAGAGAAAGATCATCAACCGGGAAATTGACATGATTAATCAGCGGCCCAACATCCTCAATCCAATCATCCACCCAGAATTTCACATTCTTACCATTCCCAACCGACCAGCAACATGTATTAGGACCAGCAACATGTATTAGGAACAAGAGGGGAGGTTGCCATGATACCCCGCCACAAAGGAGACCACTTGTGCAGTCTCGTCTGAGAGAAATTGGCCGAGAAACCACCGAGATACTTATGGCGAAGCACTTGAGCCCAAAGAGAGAAGGGATTAGCAAGAAACTTCCAACACAGTTTGAGCATAAAGGCTTTGTTTACAGTAACAGCAGGATGTAACCCGAGGCCACCCTCTTCCTTCTGAGTACAAATCGAATTCCAGTCCACAAGATGCACCTTACGTTCCTTTCGGAACTACCCCACAAGAACTTGCGTGATAAAGCGTCCAATTCCTCACACAAGGTTTTAGGGAGAGGAGCAGTTTGCATAGTGTACACGGGAAGAGAAGAGAGGACAGATTGTATCAAAGTTAATCTTCCTGCGAGGCTAAGGCAATTACTCTTCCACCCAGCTAGTCGACGGCGGACTTTATCCAAAATATGACTATAATCAGCCCTGTAACTCTTCCAAGAAAAAGAGGCACACCAAGGTAAAGACCCAGATTTTTGACTTTTTCAAAACCACTCAAGGTGCTAAGACTTGATGCAAGGCTACTAGTGGTATTTTTTGAACAAAAGAGCTTGGATTTTTGGATACTTACCTTAGCTCCTGAGGCCTTACAGAATTTCTCAAGACAAGCAATCACAGTGTTCATCTGAGTTAAAGAGCTTTCGCCAAAAAGAACTAAGTCATCAGCGAAAAACATATGAGAGATTTTAGGGCCATTCTTACCAATCTTAATGGGATGCCAGGAGTCGTTGTTCACAGCCTCTTTGATAACATGGGCTAACCTCTCCATGCACAACACAAAAATATAAGGGGAGAGGGGGTCACCTTGCCGTATCCCACGAGAAGGAGCAAAGGGTTCAGTTTCCTCCCCGTTCCAGAGCACAGGCAAAGTAACTGATGTGATGCACTCCATAACTAGCCGGATAAACTCCCTGGGAAGACCACATAGCTCGAGAGTTTCCTTGATGAAAAGCCAATTGATGTGATCGTAGGCCTTTTCCAAATCTACTTTTATAGCCATAAAACCTCTCTTACCTGTCATATTTCTCATGGAATGAGTTAGTTCTTGCACCACAATAATTTTATCAACAATTTGTCTTCCGGGCATAAAGCTAGGTTGTTCAACTCCCACTAAGTTCTGCATCAAAGGCTGGATTCTTGACACAAGGATTTTAGATAAAATCTTATAATCAACATTGCATAACCCAATTGGACGAAATTGAGACAAGAAGTTGGGGTGGTTTACCTGCGGAATCAGTGAAATAAGGGTGTTATTAATTACACTTACCGATTGATTCCCCAAGAAAAGCTGATGGATGAATTGTATAAGACTGGCCTTGAGAGTGTTCCATTGAGATTGGTAAAACAGTGCAGAAACCCCATCAGGACCGGGCGCCTTATTAACGTTCATAGAAAAGACGGCTTTGTGAATTTCCTCTTCTGCTGGTAAAGAGCTAATGGAAAGACAAGCTTCCCCTGTACGAATAGGGAAATTCACATCAGAATGTAGTGGCAGCCCCAAACCATCATCATTGTAAAGATACTTGAAGAAAGACAGCCATATTTTTCAACATATTAGAATCTGTAATACGCTCTCCATCAGCTCAAAGTAGGGACAAAATACGCCTTTTAGCTGAACGGATCACAACAGATTTGTGGAAATAAGAAGTATTCTGATCTCCAAGAGCGAGCCAGCTGTCACGAGATTTCTGTTTCCAGAAAGCCTCTTCTTGAAGAGATACCATATTCAATTCGGTTTGGAGGCCGGTATTCAGATTCTGGAGAAAACGACTTGGATGCTTCTCCAAGGCTAATTGAATTCCCTGCAATCTATTAAGGATCCTTCTTTTTCTGTAAAAGATATTGCCAAAATGGTCTTTGTTCCATTGAATAGCAGCATTAGTGAAAGAAGTGAGACCATCAAGGAAAGAGCAATTGGAGCTCCAGGAGTCACTTACCACCTCTTTAAAGCTATTATCCAAAAGTCAGGCACTTCGGAAGCAAAAGCACCTAGGAGGAGTGTTACCCTGATTTAGATCCAAACGGACAAGAAGTGGTCTGTGATCTGATCTCATCCATGGTAAATGATCCACAAATGACAAGGGGAAGTATGACTTCCACTGAGCATTGCAAATGGCCCAATCGAGTTTCTCCGCAACACCTCTTTTTTCCCAAGTGAAGTGAGGACCGCGGGTTTCTAAATCCATAAGACCACACCCATCAAGACAGTTGGCAAAAAAACGAGAACTCTGAAATTGGAAAGTCTTGCCTCCTCTTTTATCTTCAAGACGCAACATTGCATTAAAATCTCCAGCAAGTAACGAAGGTCCATCCACCGAATGAGATAGATTATGAATAGCGGTCCAACTGTCAGATACCGCAACATAGACGACACCAGGCGCAATACCAGTTCGACTCGTATACCCAAGCCGACCATTCTCCGTCATCTTCACGGGAACCCACCTAATCCAGCGCCCTAGTACAACGCTTTTCTGCAACAATCTCTTTGTCTGGAAAGATCTATGGACGTTCGAGTGAAGCGGGAGATCCTCAAGGCCTCGATGGCTTCACGACGGAATCGAGGAAACGACACCGTTTCTGAACCTCCTCACGCACTAATCGAGCTTAGTAGCAGCAGTGATTCGGACTCTGACTCGGAAGAAGAAGAGGCAGGTAACGACGGCAACGACGCTTCGAAGAAGAAGAGGAAGTTGAACGATGTTGGAGTAGTTTTACCGGTGGGGTTTCTAGCTCCACTTTCTACTCAGGCAGTATCTGCTCAGTTGATTCCGACGCAACCGACCGGGAATGGGACTGTGAATTTGACCGGACAAAGTTGCAAGCAGTTTTGGAAAGCTGGAGACTACGAGGGTGCTCCTACTGGTGGTTGGGACGCTTCTTCGGGTATGCATGCTTGCATGTGCATTTCCATAAATAGAAATTGTTTGTATTAATTGATCGAAAAAATTGAATAATATTACAATGTGATGCGTTTTTTTGAATTGTATAGGTGGGATGGACCATGTGAGGGTTCATCCGAAGTTCTTGCATTCGAATGCTACTAGTCATAAATGGGCTCTTGGAGGTAAAATTCCGTAATGCACCTTAGAATCTTCATTTTGATGTGAAATTGAGTGTTGTTTTTAAGGGTTGTGTTGTGTTGTATTGTGCTTGTGCAGCATTTGCGGAGCTTTTAGATAACGCTTTGGATGAGGTACTTTTGGGCTGATTCCTTTTAAACGGCTATTTATTTTGTTTACTTCGTTGCTTTTTTCACTTTTTGGTTTATCTTTATGATGTTAGGTTTGTAATGGAGCAACATATGTGAACATAGATATGCTTGAAAACAGGAAAGATGGAAGCAGAATGCTATTAATTGAAGGTAGGTAGCTTACATTTCACTGGTGTTTATATTTGTTCCATTAAACATAATTTGTTCCATAATAAGTCATAAATCTCCATTGATTAGGAAAATTACTCTTACCTTTCTTTTGCAGCAGATTAGCTTGTGATAAGGCTGAAAATGCTATATTTATAACTTGGGTTTCTTTTATTTTTTTGCAAAAATTTGCAGATAATGGTGGTGGAATGAATCCAGATAATTGCGCTAGTGCATGTCTTTGGGGTATTCTGTTAAAAGCAAAATGGTTAATACAATTGGACAATGTAAACGTTAATCTCTTAAAACAGCTGAGTTGTGATTTCTCTTTTGGCTCTTCAATTTCTGGGTCATCTTAATTTTCTGCCGTTTATACTAGATGGGAATGGGTTTAAGACAAGCACCATGAGGCTTGGAGCAGATGTTATTGTCTTTTCTCGTTGTCATGGAGAAGATGGAAAAAGGTTTGTCGCTAATGTGTTCATTATTTAAAACATTGACATCTTTATTGACATTGCATTTTGGTTGCTGGGCAGATCGATTATTAAGCTACAACCTGTAGTCAGCCTGCTTGGAGGAGATTAATCTTTGTCATTTTCAAAATACAATGTCCTTAAGAGATTTATCCTCTCACATGGTCGATTGGTTTTTTATTTGGTTACTCTTTTTATTTCATGTTATTGCACAATCCTCTTTCACTCCAGCTGTCATTTTATGTTTCTGAGTACATTGAATGATCTTAATTTGGTTTCCAGTTATGCTTGTTAAGATTATTCTTTTGTTTGAAGTTGGAAGTGCCAAAACTCTACGATTAAGAAGGGATTTTAAGTATTCGAGTCATTCAGAGTATTCGAGTCATTCAGTTGACCTAGACTTTTGTAAGATGAATAATATGATATTAGGGAAAGATAAAATGTTATGGTTTTCATGTATTGATATTCTATTTGATACTGTGCTCCCTGTCCTCCCGAGGAAAAAACACATTCTGCTTATTGGCTTGTTTTGTTGTTTGGGAAGAAAAAGAAAAAGATATGTGGTCAACTGATTGATTTTTTCTTCTGTATTCTGGCAAGTAATTATATTTCCTTTGTTGCTTTAGTCTTACACAGGGCATTGGATTGTTGTCATATACCTTTTTGAGGAGTACAGGAAAAGAAGATATTGTGGTACCCATGGTAAGAATAAATTATTGTGTATTTGAAGGATTTTATGTGAAATAGATTCATCATCTTGTTGACATTTTTGTCTCCATGGAACAGAATGAGGTATTATGAAAAGTTGTTTTCAAGACATTCATGATTAAATGTGCAGATGTGACATGCAAGTTATATCTAAAAATTTAGCATTTTAATGGTGGTTTGAATTATAAGACTGTTTCTTGGACGTAACTATGAAGTACTTGTCCCTTTGTCCCACATTGTAATGACTTCAGGATATAGAAAAGCTGTCCTTTATGAGGCATGGTCATATTTTTTTGTTCTCAGTTGGGTTTTTTAGCTATGATTTTTCTGATGCTTAGTGTACTTTTAATCTATTCTATTCTCCTCATGTTATTGATTTTTCCTCTTTAGATGTTCCCGTGATGTTTTTAAAAGCTGCAGTTAAGCTTTGCATATTAGTAACTCTATGGTGCCTAGTATGATGGGCTTCAGCTTGGAGCTCTTTCCTGATTTCAGGATGTGTTTTCTTTTTTCTTTTGAATTAAATTAGAAAGGATTATAGGCAAATTTGTTGGTCATGATTTCCTAATACCTGTTGTTTTGTGAATTTATTGAAAAGCTTGACTACCTTAAAGATGGACGCTCATGGAACAAGATGATTTGATCATCTCCTACGGATTGGAATAAAAATGTAGAAACAATTGTTCAATGGGCTCCATTTCCAGTGAGGCAGACCTTCGCCAGGTATTCTCTGTTCCTGTGAATTTATGTTCACGTAACTTATTGGTGCATGTGTACTATGTCCATGTAGTGTATTCCATCACTACAGAGGCTGACAACAGTGGCTTGTGGCCTCGCTATTATGAAATTGTTCTCTATGGGACACGGTGAAAATTGAGATATAGTTTAATTGCTGGCCAATATTGGATGGTATACTGTGAGGTTTTTTAAGTCATTTTCTGAGGAACCTTTTTCCTAAATAATGCAACATTACAAAACTTGTGTGGATATTGATGTTCATCCTGTTTGAAAATTTCAACAATGATTTAAGTATCACTTCATGTTATCTTTCATCTATTATGCAGAAAGTTATTCATTGTAAAGTCATTGGAGTAACAAAGAAATGTTTTTTTACATTTAACATATGGCCAAATCTAATCTTGTTCTCAAATTAGTGCAGTCATGCCTATGAAATACGATTATACACTTCTCACATAGTTTTTGTCACTTCATTTATATTCAACTGTTATATGTGAAAGAAAGGTTCTTTGTGCAAGTTCTTTTTCTGCTGTTTATTTCTTTGTAGTCCATAAACACAATGCTTCTTCAATTCTGAACATCCACTATTATATTTAATTTCCCACTTCAAAAGTTTTTGTAATTGACCGTCTCTTTGTCCCTTTTTCCATAGTTTAATGAAATGTCTGATCATGGCACGCGCATAATTATATACAACCTTTGGGAAGATGACCAAGGTTTATTGGAGCTCGATTTTGATACTGATCCTCATGTAAGTGTATGCCCTACATAAATTATTGTTTTTCTTTTGTACTTTAGTCTTATATAAGACTGAAAATAGTCTTATTTATACATTAATTTTTTTAATGAAAGAAATTTGGTAGGAGTATTTATGCATTAATTTACTATATCATTTATCCTGCAGGATATCCAGCTTAGAGGCGTCAATCGAGATGAGAAGAATATACAAATGGCAAAGCAATTTCCTAACTCTAGGCACTTCCTGACTTATCGACATTCATTAAGGGTACTTGAAAAGCTACAATATTTATTTTTTTTGTTATTTTTTTCTTCATAAGTATTGCACTGTTGTGAAGTGAGGGAAAATATTGGTATAAAGAGGTCAAAAAAAGAGCGGAAGACATTGTCAGGCCAACCAATATGCATATCCTTTGTTGTATGCTTGTGATTAAGTGCACGCATCG
>CAODLS011098680.1:0-15741 GCA_948243855.1 Flueggea neowawraea | reverse complement strand
GTTGCACCAAGCCTGCGTACGTTGTCTGCAAATTCTTCAACTTCACATACGTTGATCGTCTATGACGTACATTGATCTTAGCCACATCTCTAGATGACGTACATTGGATATCCTCTACGTACGTTGTGACTTCACTACGTACGTTGTTAAGGATCCAATAGCCTCTATTTGCATTCAGCTCCATGTCTACGTACGTTGATCTTTCATAACGTACGCTGCTATTCATTGTGATGTACATCGTACCTCTATAACGTACGTTGTGGCACTTCCAGTGGCTTGATTTGCAATTCCGAGCTTTCCAACGTGTTTCACTCTATCTCAAATATTTTGCACATCATCAAAAACATAAAAAAGGAACTTAATGTTGATCACCCTTGATCCAACAGATACTTGGGTGCATAAGCAAATTTGGAAACTTGAAAGCAAGTATAGAATCCATGGAAGAAGATCTGGAATCCATTAGAAACGAATAAAAACAGAGTTATGCTTTTCAACAAGATGAAGATGAACAGTTGTAAAGGGCAAAATAACAGGGTAGGTGACGAATTAAATGCAAGTCAATGGATTATTTATAGACAGTTAAAAAGCCCTAACAATGGTGGCAAACACATGGGTAAATGAGAAAGATTCGATTTTTCTAGAAACCCATCATGCGTGTCTCTTCAATCCACTTGACGGGCCTTTTCGATTGGGACATATTTTGGCGCATTTAAGGAACTCGGACACGTGTCATGATCGAGTAACACTATCACCATGAACATTAAATGCAAGATATTAACATGGAACTATCACCATGAACATTAACTCGGACAATGAAGGTACATGCACAGTTATTTGCACAACCTTTGGAAGCACACATATGAAGAAAGTTGGACATTCTTGAGGATACCTAGGGGATTCCTTAGAGCAAAGAAACCCGAACTTGTCGAACTTCACTTCTCAAGCAAAGTCAATGGGGAACGTAAGCAAAATAACAACTTAACTAAGGATGGAGAAAACAACGGAGCTCAGAGACAAGCATCAGGATCGAACACATTTCTACCAAGAAAGATGGCAATCAGGGGAAAATGGACATGTTCATGTCTAAGTTACCAACGTGGGAGGTTACCAGAACATGGAGGTTACCAAAATATGGGTATCGAACATGGAAGATGAGGTTTCTACAAGGAACGTGGAACTAGAATTCAATAATAATCGTCAAGGACCCCAGTATAAATATGCGAAGAGAGCACAGTGCAGGACACCCATCACAGACCAAACTCTTGCAATTTCATTTCTTGCATTGTTGCTTTTTCAATTCTTTGCTGTAGGTATTTCATTTACTCTAGTTATTAGCTTTTTGTTGTGAGGTATGACAGAGTTTCCACATTCCCCTACTGCATAAGTAAGCCATTAGGACTTTACTTGCTTTTATTTACTTTCAAGTCATTTACTGCTTTATTTTTCCTAATTGTTAATAGTTGTATGGTGACTAACATGTTAGCTATGGCTCGTAGTTTATGTGTTGTTTACGTTTAATGCAAGTAGTGATCCTTGGTTACTTGGTCTCTTTAGTTTCTAGGTTATTTTAGTTGCTTTACTTATTCGCACTTCATTTCACCTTTAGTTACCTTACTCACACTTCATTTCTCGGTTACTCTCTGCTTCATTGTACTTCCTCACATTTTAAAGTCCTAGACTGCTAGGCATTTTTGAATCCCTAAGGTCAAATTAACGCAGTTACATCTCCTTTTACTTTTATCTTTTACTCAACTTACTACAAGCCGAGTTCACATACTTAGGCATTCCATCCTCGGACATGAATTTTCCCTTGCTTTTTTATTGTAATCAATTCTTACGACCTTCCCCATTGTTTGGCCAATAGCTCGAATTATGGAATTGTGGTAGTATTGCAATGGCATACCTAGAAAACAAATCCAAGCAACAATGCCTTCAATGAAGTGTCAAAATTCAAAAAAGCCAAACTCCGAGGTTGGTGCCTCTAATGACCCACGAACCTCCCACCATGGCTTGAATGTAATCACTTGAAAGTAAGAAAGTAGTGGTTTTCAAGATCCACAATCTTGATGCAACCTTGTGGTTTCCACAAAGAAAGAATCTTTCAATGGCATAACCATCTTGATTTCCTTGAAGCGAACAAACCCTCCAAGTAATCTAACCACGACCATTTGCTAAAATGAGTCACTTAGAACTTT
Source organism: Flueggea neowawraea (assembly GCA_948243855.1). Taxonomy (NCBI): domain Eukaryota; kingdom Viridiplantae; phylum Streptophyta; class Magnoliopsida; order Malpighiales; family Phyllanthaceae; genus Flueggea; species Flueggea neowawraea. Next base: position 13,546 of record CAODLS011098680.1, on the reverse strand, counting down.
CCAGATATGTTCAGAGAAAGAGATGAAAGGATGAGAGTGAACTTTCAATGGCATAACCATTATCTAAAAGCATTAGGTCATCCTCCATCTCAAGATTCAGCTTCGGTTCTTCGGAGGAATGACAAATAAGCTTGTCTTTAAAAGACATGGGTTGGGGTTTAGTGTCAGCTGGGGAATCGTCAGAAGCATGGAGAAACTTGACGTTTCAGTGTTCCGATCATCGTGAAAGCTAGGGCTGGGGGTTTGTTCAAAGGCAGTGTATGAACATCTAACTAAGTTTTTTGTGTACGTAAGTTTTTTGAAATAGTTTATAATGAGAGAGAATTTATAAAATCTATCAAAGCATCTAACTAAGCCTTCCTTAGCAAGCCAATTCGCACAGTTGTTTGATTCTCTGGGAGCAAACTGAAACTCAGTAGCCCATTATTTGTAATGATAATTGTTCGAGCTCCAAAAGACACTTTTCAAGTTACTCAGCCAATTGTGATGCAAATTTATATATTGAGAAACCAAAAATGAATCTGGTTTCCACAATGATCTGTTGCCAACCATTATTCCATGCCCATTGCAAACCATGCTAAACAGCCAAGGTTTCAGCGAAAAGAGGGGAGCAAAAGTGTATTTCCTTATTAAAGAATCCCTTCACCAAACCGAAGTTATTATGAGCAATTATGCCAATAGAGGATTTGCGGAGAGACTCAATGGTAGAGGCATCGATATTAAGCTTGATAACACCAGAAGGAAGAGATGTCCAAGTGACATTTTCACGATCCCAACCTCTTCTACAGTTAGTCAACTAAAGTTGAGTGTACATAACCCTTTGAAAGTTTCGAGCAAGAGCTGTTGTCGTTGCCAAAAACTTCTTCATTGCGCTTAAGCCATGCTTTCCAAACGAGAATACCAAAGAGGCGATTCCAAGGAACACCCAAGAACGTATTTTTTTAAGAGTAGGTAATCGCTTTCTGAAAATTTGAGTATTATTTTTTAAAAAAACTGTGTTTTTTTATTTAATTTTTTACTTTTTGATAAGTAAAGTCATAGCTTATATTGGTACATAGCTCAGAAGAATTTATTTAGAGCTTAATATACAAGGCTCAAATTCAGTCAATGTGTATTTTATGTGAAAAGATTTAGTAATATTGAGTATTGTTTTAAATAGTATACATACCCGCGCGATGCAAGTGCTATGTATTGAAATTTAGTCGTTTTTAATATATTAATTCTATATGCCTGCATTTTAAGAGTAGTGTTGCATTTTATAATTATTAAAATATAATTTGATAGAAGATAATATTATGGATTCAAGATTAATCACTTATTTGTGACTCCAGTGAGACAAATTGAAAAATATTTGTGGCGGATACGAAATGTATAAATGAAAAAGAATATTAAACCAATTAAAAAATTCATCCTATCTTCAGTGTGAATATTAAAATGGATTTGATTATAATATATGGTAAACTCTATCATTTTTTTTTCACATATTGCCTTTAACTTGTTTTTGAATTATTTAAATATCAATACTTGTTTAAGCCTTTCTTTATTACAATAGCTAAATTAATACAAAGAAAATAAAGAAACAAAACCTAATACATGGACTTTAAGTCTTGTAGAAGTGAAAAACTTAAAGTAAGGTTAAAACACTAGAAACATGAATGGTGAAGTAAGGTTATGTAGATCGAATATAACTGCCTCACACAATGATTACTCCAGCAATATTAAAAAACTACAAATGATGCCATGTAGTTGAGCAATAAGAAAATTAGGACATGTCCTATAGATCAACCAATGTAAAGTAAGGTTAAACCTCACATCACAACACCTCAAACCCCATCATTATTGTTAACACAGACACAAAAGGAGACTACATTTAATTTGATCGCTAACACAACTATTTATTAACTCAACTAGTTTATCTTCATATGTTGTCCGGATACTATGAATCTATTTTTATTTTTTATAAATATTCGAGACTATAATAAAAATGATCTCAAATTAAAAAAATATATAATTGAATTCATAATTTGTTTCCATTAATAGATTGTGTCTTAAAAGAACCCGAGTATCATATAATTTTGTAGTTAATTTGTTTGCCTAAAATATGTATTTTTTTTTCTAAAAATATCATCAACTCATGTTTAGTTGTTGATTTCTCTTCTTGCCACGTGTCATTATTCCGGTAAATTTGTTTTCCACATGTCACTAATTTAGACTATGTATGTCATTTTATATTAGTCTACATATATTAGAGTCATCTGGATATAATTAAGTAGTAATGACTTATAAGAGGAGTTATTTGTACATTAGTCGAATAATTCCTTTTCAACTCATTAGATGAATAAGTTTGAAATCCAGAGATGTTAATAATTAATACTGAAGTTTTTATAAGATTTATTTCTATATTTGTTTATTTTCTTAATGAGAAGTAAATATTGACCAAGATATTAAATATTTTAATCGGATGTGATACATGTCATTCAATTGGAATACTACATGCCATTCAATTGGAATGCTACATATCAAAATTGTAGGATGTCAAATGTTAAATTTTTATAGAATTGTATTCTGTTTTTATATGTTATATGTAGATTATTTTAGATTCAAATTCAAAAAGTGGAAAGTCGATAAAAAAAATCAAAAAGTGGTAGAGAATTTGATGTATTTGTTGAAGGATATTATAGAAATTTTATTTTAAAACTACATTTAAAAATGGCAAGTGAACTACATTTTTGTACGAATAAAAAAAATTGGACTAAAAAATGGGATGGAGGGAGTATTTTAGGATGGAGATGAATCAATATATTTAGTTTTAGTGTGTTTACTGAATATATTTATTTCGAGTTAACGTATTTTTCATATTTATCAGCCTCTTCCAAGCCATAATTTCCCCCTTTGGAGGAATTTAGAAGCACTAATACTTAGTGTGTTCGTTGTCGCTCAACAACCAAAAAACAACAAATCAGTTAACAGTGATTAAAAATGCATAATCAAATGTCAATTAACAAGTGAATAAAAGATTTTATCAAAGAAAAAAAAAAGTGAATCAATGATGCACTAAGCACGTCTGCAAGAAGACAAATTTAAATTATTATTATCATTGGTCAAAGTGATGTCCATTAATACAATTTAAATCTATTTACAGTTCTTGAAATATAGTGAAGAAACCAAATTGAGATCTTTAATTATATATTATTTCATTTTTTGCAATATATTTATTGAACTTTCAACATTTTAATACTAAAAAAGTTTAATTCTAATACCATTAGATTACAAATCTAATCGGTTAATCCAATACTATTTTTCGTCAATGAAATCAAAAAGAAATAAATTTCTAATAATATATTTTTGGTAATGTGGCATGGAACGGTTTGTGCTCCACTTCTCCTAACACGTTTTATGATCATGAATTGCTGATGTATACACACATGAAAATGTTCGTCAGGAAAAAATGTGATTCTGCAAAAAACAACAATACTTGATCCACTACCAGGAATGTACATGTTTGCCCTAGGCTCAGAAAAAAATATACTCGTTACCATATGAATTGGCGGTATTTCTTTTTTTTTTTCTTAAGAAAAGAAACAATTTGTCTATCTTTTTTGTAAGCTGCAAGTATGCTAAAAGAGAACGGTGCTTCTTTCGTGATCACTAAGTATTCAGACTATTTGTCTATACGTAGTTACGAAAGCTTATTGCAAAAAACTTATGGTGTGCATATTCCGCTTTAAATTTGAACAATGGAATTTGATTTAAACGACTGGATTTTCAGTTAGAATTCTTTGAACAAAGATTGTTCATGAACAAAGATTATTCATGGTCTGATTGAACTGATTTTTGGAAGTTTATTTTAAATGGTAAAGTTCGTATTTTAAGGTTGGAAAGTTCGTCTTTGTTGCTAGAATTGATATCCCTTATTTTCTTGTACTTATCTTTTTAGTTTTTTGAAGTTATCGTTGTTCATACTTGTGAATTTTTATTGTTGTAGTAGACATTATTAATTATAGTAACTTTTTTTTATATAAAACATAGACTCAATAATCAGTGACTGCTGTTGAGACATCCCAATTAGGTTGATGCATTTTTAGCGACCTTTTCATATTCAAGAGCTCAGTGATCTTATTAAGATGAAAAGGAAATGAATAATTCGAGTATAATCAGTCCAAAAATAAAAATTGGCTAAGCTAATGAAAACACGTTCCAACATATTAAGGTCATCATAAATAGAAGACCAACAGAAATTCGGGTATGTATGCCACCAATGAAACTCTGATGAAAATCTGCCATGATTTGCCAATTTATTAGCAACCACTTTGCCTTATCTATAAATGTGGGAAACAACAGTTTGCATTTAAGCAACAACTGCAAGACATTTTGACCATTCAATATCAAACTTCCAAGAAACAGAGTCACCCTTCAACCTGAAAAGGTGCACAAATAAGGAGGAATCACTTTCAAGCCAAAGGTTAGTCCCGAGGTACAAGACGAACCGAATCGGATACTCGGCCCATCTCGCACAAGCATCAGATATACAAACATTCTACTCAAAATATTCGTTTATCAAAACATTTAATGAATATAAAACGTTCATATAAGAAAACAATATAAGTATAACAGAATAATTTCAAAATAATATAAAATCGTTATAAGTAAAATCACTATCCAAAATACAAAATAGGAGTAAAGTAACCCAACAGCAACCAGTATGGAACTCTAAGAATAGAAACAAAAGTAGAGCCAGAATGAGAGGCACTCACTACTAGCAAAGATGCTTGTCTGGAACTCGAGGTGTCAGACAGTTACTGAGCGTCGAAATATACCTAAAAGATAAGTAAGGAAATAGACAAGAAAGAAAGGGGGGTCAGAACCCAGTGGGGAAACAACACTCCAGATTGCCTCATACATGTCTCACAAAGACCGTTTTGAAAATCATTCAAAAGTACCACACACATACATATACCAATATAATATAGTATACACACTACATACTTAGTAGCTTTCAAAAAATATTTTTCCAAAACATTCACATCTAGAGTAGATATCATGCAGTCAGACAATATCAGTGTGTGTGTGTGTGTATATATATATATCAGAGTCAGAATATGAGACTAAAACAGATAGAATAATAATGTGAACTCTGCCACCAGACATAATATAACATGTATTTGGTCGGATACACGATCACCCATTTACCTTGGGAACGAGGGCCTTGTCAAAGTATTGGTATACCAAACGCTACGTACCCCGTAGTTAGGTGTCTCATATCATAATATTATATACGAATAATATTAACAGACAATCATGCAAAATATAATTTTAATCCTTTTTACCGAAAATATATATATAGTTTTTTTTTTTCGAACAGAAGGTTGGTTATTAATAATCGGACTTATGTGATTACCATTTAAACCACACACATCAAAAACTATATAAAATTCGAAGACACAACCTATGTATCTGAAGCTGTCATTACAAACACTTGGTGTCCAAAGCTGACACTCCAGTCAAGGCCCACTAGATAGATGGTTGTGCTGGCAGGAACAAGAAACTAGAACAGGTACAGACAGAACAAATATCATAAGATAATGCTGGTACCATGGCGATACCAAATGCATTATATGCATATACAAATGCAGACACTCATTCGATGACAAAAATCCTATTTCGGTTGAAGATCTAACAATGAAACTTAGAAAATCAGAATATGCAAAAAATTACAGTTGAGTCCCTCAACTTTTGCAAAATTACCATTTAAACCCCGATAGTGACAAATTACAGATTGGTCCTCAAAATTTTGAAAAATTACAATTCAGTCCCAAAATAATCTCAAATTACTAAACAGTCCTCCAAGAAGTCAAAATTCCAAAATTAGTCCTCTAACTCTCAAAAATTATAAAATTGTCCCTAAATTCTCAAATATCAAGTATAGTCCGCCAATTATTCAAAATCATCAAAAAAAATTACAGTTTTAGTCCCTACGGCAGAAAATGCCACCAATCAACTCAAAAATCGAATCGATCAATACCCGATGTTTTAATCCATTCACATTGTCTCTAATCAACCTTAGTGATAGGGTGTCAACCCACCAAAACAAAATTAAAATGTTCGAGAATACTAAAAATGAAGTAAAGCGGTGAGCAGGGTTGATCTACAGAGAACAGTGAGAAATTGTTTATTTGCAAAGACAAAAAAAAATATAAAAAAGTTGATAGAAAGAAGCAGCAAGATTAAAAAGTCACAAACAAAAATAAACAGTAAGAACAAAAATAAGCAGAAATTCAATAATAATGAAAATCCAGCTAAGACACTTCTCTGTTCAATCCATTCAATTGATCACAGACACAAAACATGAATATTAAGCATTCAAGTAGATATAGTTATAGCTAACGGTGACGGACTCAATTAACCAATCCCTTCTTACCTGTTTGATAGCCCCAGGACGCCTTGCAAACTATTTTCCTAATCACTAGACAACCCTCGGACGCCCTGACAAGGTTTAATCTATGGCAGCAATTAGAACGAAAGAAACCTCTATCCTAGCCAGTGAACCGAAAACGCCGTGATTCATTTAAACTAGATTATTCAGTTCCATAACAATGAACAATGCCCAAACCACATACATTCACGTTATTCGTTACCTATATTAGGATTGCACACTATTAATCCTAAATAACAATATATTAATTCAATCAATCAACCAACGAGCTCTTATCAATCGAAATAATAATAAAAGAACTCAAGAACATAAATTGAATAAATACTTGAATTACTAAATAAAAGTTGAAACAAGAATCTCACAACATTGACGGATTGAACTTCGAAATACCTTAACTAAAAAAAAAAGTTTAGTTACACATACTAGAAGGAAGAAACCAAGAGAGATGAAGGAGATGGAAAAATTCGGCCTCTCTTCTATTGATGTGTGTCAAAAAGAATGACAGAAAGAGAGAGAGTTTCATTTTATATATGTCTCTAATTAGGAAACCCTAAAATCCTCCAAAAATAACTAATAAAAATACTAATAAAGCTAATTATTTGGACCCAACAACCAATCTGAGTTATAAGCCTTCAAAAAAATATAAAACATGGCCCACAAGTGTGGCACACATCCCTAGGCATGTGGTCAAACTTGGACAAACCCACAGTCAAGCCTAGCGTGGTCACGCAAAAACGCAGTTTTTCCTTAAATGTGCAAAAATGACTCGAAATCCCATCCTTTCACCAATATTCCACCTGAAACACCAAATAAGCATAAACAATATAAAAAGACACGAATAATAACAATTTATAATATAAATCAAATATAAAATGCAATGCGAAACAGGCAGAAAATGCAACCTATCACTCAGGAACATTAATCTATTAACAAATCCATCAAAATAACTCAAAATTGTTCAAAAACAACCAAACTCGTACTAAAACCTAACCCATACAAAAAAACATCAAATCCTTCGATTCAAAGCTCAAATCACGTTCCTTTAACCTCAATCCATCATAAACAACCAATATCTAAGCCCAAAATCAACAGAAACCAACAGATTACGAACCCACACTCAAAACAGTCATTTTTTCTTCCAACAACACAAAACGAGAATCAATGAATAAAGTGAAGAAAGAAATGAGTTAGGAGTTTGATCGTACCTCAAGATATGATGTGGAACCAAGGACATGCAATGGGTGATGAAGAGAGAATGTTTTGGAAGTGAAAATGGAGAAGAAGAAGTGTAAATGACGAACGAGGGTCGAAAGAGGGGTATATATAGACCCAACTGCCAAAACCCTGCGTTTCACCCAAAAATGGCCCAGAATTAGCACATTAACATGCGTAGCACCTTATCTGCGTGCGTTACAAAGCATCAATGTGTGTAGTTGCTCTCCAACGCACGTAGATGACCCCCTGGACGTGCTTCATGTGAACTTTCTCACTTCTAACATACCTCTAACTTTGAAACACAAACTCCAATGTTCTTGGAAGCAAATCCAACACTGAAACTTGATAGAATGATGTATGAATAACCTCCAACACCAAATTTCACAAAAATTAACATGATTAAACTCCATCAATATTTATTCATCATATTAAACACCCAATCACCATCGAAATCATTTAAGAATCAATTCAAAATTGAACGGAAAGCTACAGGACTCCAATCAGAACGAGCGAAATATTACATGGTTGCTTGTAATTCAGCCTCAAATGCCAAACATACTCAAGTAGGAAAACAAAAGCAATAGAGAGGAAGCCCATTTTATTACGGAAGAAACCCCATCGACTAGAGACATTATCTGTGGCACAGTAAGAACCGTCAGTTTTAACTTTAATCTAATCATTTGGTGGAGCCTACCATTGAACCGCAATTAGTGCTTGGCTACAAGTGAAATAGGAGAATAAACAATCGCTTCAATATGTGCAGCTCCATAACACTATTCTTCATGCATCCAACCGGAAAAATGCTACTCTCTTTCAAGGCAACCCATATTCGTCTTAAAGCAACATGCAAGTTAGGGCGAATACCTTCAAAAATGGCATCATTCCATATTAGCCAAATTCCTATGCTAATGTTGATTTCCAAAGAGCCGCCAATTGCATACTTAAAGTATGTTGCATAGCTGCAACTAAATGAGACTTATGACCACCAAAGGAATAATAAAAAGGTCCTAAATAGTTGTCCAAATGGCCTCCCAGAATCTGCAAAATACAAATAAGTGAGTGGGCGTTTCCTCAGCACAGTTACAGAGCCTGCACATTGACGGCAAGCAAAAACCTTGGCGTGTTAGTGCAATTTTTGTAGGCAATTTGTCATGAACCGTCTTCCAACATGCAATAGATCGTGAAGGCAGGATAAAATTGCAAAATAATTGTTTGTTAATACCATCAACACTCCCATGATCACGCCATAAATCATACACTGCCTTTGTAGTGAGCCTCCTATCACTAACTGTTGTCCAAATACATTAATCCCCATGGTTCTGCAACTGTTTGATCTGCACAATTCGATCAGAAACTAGAGGGAAAGCCACAGAGAAAGACCACGGTATGCGCCACTCACCATTTGCACAAAAATCCAACAAGTTTTGCACAAATCCAGACTCATAACCCGCAGCTGGCTAACAACAGTAGGAATTATCCATCTACTGTACCAGAAGCTAAAACAGAAATGCTCACTAATTAACCACAGTGATTCCTCCAACAAGCGCAGATAAACACTTTTAATGCAACTCTAAATAGATGAACACAAGCACTGATTTCTAAATTGTCCATTGATGATCAAAAGCGCCGCTGAAAGTGTTGTTGCAACATAGAAGAACCCGAAATAATGGTTATACAATCTTGCTTAACATTGCTTCATTCAACTTAGTGAGTTGCTTGACACGTAACCCACCCTCTGAAATATGCAGACAACATTTTTTCCACGGCATAACAATTAATTTCTTCGTAATAGTGGAGCCGGTCCAAAAAAATTACAAATGGACCTCTCTATATTTTTAATCAAGCCAACTGGCCATTTATAAACTGAAAAATAATGGAGAAAGGAGTTATTTATGACTGAGTTAATCAAAGTCAACCGCCCTGCTTGAGATAAAGTGTCCCCTTCCATTTGGAAAATTTCATCAAAATTTTGTCCACAATTGACAGTAAAAACACCCGTTTTGGTGCACCCAAAAAGAGAGGGACTCCAAGATAAATGAAAGGCAAAGCCCTAGCCACCCAACGAATATATTAGATTTTTCCGAACTCACCAACTAAACTAAAAGCCCTCCATATTCAGCAAAAAGATCACTGAGTACCTCAAGATTCTTCATGGTCGCCTTACAAAAGATAAGTATATCATCGGCATAGAACAAATGAGTTGGAAAAGAAAGCCTACTAATAAACATAGGCTCCAAGCTACCCGTCCTCACTAGAGAGGCAATCTTCCTACTTAAAAAATCCTTAGATAAACAAAACAACAGTGGGGACAAAAGAACGCATTGATGAACTCCCATTGAGTAAGAAAAATATTTGGAAGGCCCACCATTAAAAGAATGGAAAGCCGGGCAAACTGAAAAATAAGCATAATCCACTGCCTGAAGGTATCTGAGAACCCAAAAGCCTGCAAAACATAAGTAATGAAATTCCAATTCATATTATTGATATTAATGTGTTGACACCTTCTGAAGCCAAGGCAATACAATCAGTAATAGATCTCTCTTTTAAGAACCCAAACTGATTCTTTGAGATAATTCGCGTTGCAATGACCGACGGTTATGTAGAAATAATTATGGTAATTATTTTAAAATAGAAGTTGCTTAACACAATAGGCCTGAAATCCATCACCTTAGCCACCTATTTGAACTTTGGGATAAGAACTATATTACTCAAGTTCAATCCAACCAAAATAACACTTGAGTGAAAAAAGAATTGCACAGCTTTGCAAACTTTAAAATGCATAATATCCCAAAATACCTTAAAGAATACACCCGTGAAACCGTCTAGGCCAGGAGCACTATCACCATCCATCTCACGAATCATAGCTCTAATATCCTCCTCGGTTGGAACGCCAGTTAGAGTAGCATTCTCCTATGTCGTGACCAGCTTTGGAATAACCTCTGCCACCCTATCAAAATGTCCTGAGGATCCACTTTTTTAGAGAATAAATTCTGATAAAAGGTAGTTACCTCTCCACTGATCTCTTCACGATCATAGGAAAGTCTGTCCCCAATTTCAAAATAATTAATTCTCATTGCAGCCATTTGCCGGACAACTTGTCCATGGGAGAAAAATGTATTTCTATCGCCAGCTATCAACCATTTGGCTCGACTTTTATCCCTCCAAAAAGTCTCTTGCTACAGCAAATGTTGATCCAAAGCGTCATGAGGTAGAGCTTCTTGCTTCTTTCTTTCTTCATTAAAGCCATGACATAAAATATCGCTTTGAATGAGTTCCAAAGCCATGCGGGCAGCAATGATGTTACCCTCTATGTCACCAAACACCATTTTGTTCCAAACCCTTAATTGGCGCCTTAACAACCTGAGCTTATTAGAAAGATTAAGCATGGGGTTGTCCAAGATTGGTGCATTACGCCAACATTCTGCGAAAAAATCCCATAGGTCAGGATGAGAAATTCACATAGAATAAATCTAAAGGAAGGCTTTGGCACCAAATAGAGTTGATCACAAGAAACCAACAAGGGACAGTGATCCGAGTGGTGTCTTGCTAAGACTGAACATGAAATCTTATTCCAAAAAGACTGAAAACCCATGAAGCATAGACTCATATCCAACCTAATCTCAACACACTGAGAACCCATACCGCCATTACTCCAAGTATACTTTGAACAGGTAGTAGGAATCTCCACCAAACCACTATCTTCAATGAAAGACTTAAAATCTAGACAAGGTCTAGCGGTAGGCGGTTTACCAGTTTTCTCATGAGCCCTCAAACCTGCATTGAAATCACCAAGAATATCTCACCGAGGCAAAAATGAGCAGACATTATTTTTAATAGCATCCCAAAGTAGACGTCTTCAGTTTGCCCATACACTAGCATAAACTACAAAAATATGGTGAACCAAACTGTTGAAGGTCACATCAATGGAGATGAACTGCTCATCTATCTATAAATTAAAGACAACAAACCCTTCTTGCAGAAGAGCCATATAGTACGCAATGGCTTATGATTTTTGACCACTAGATCAAGCTGTAAGGAGTCCCAGAACTGAGAGGCAATTGACTAGAATTCCAATATGGGCTCAACTAAACATAACAACTTCGGAGAGTAAGACCTATAGAAATTCTGTTGGAGAATTTTGGTCTATGCTTTGATTGCGTTTATAGAGCGGAAGCGACTTTAAATGAAAGAACGAAATCAACACAAAGATTTATAGTGGTTCGGCCAACTCGATGGCTACGTCCACTACCTAAGTCTCACCACTTAGGATTTCCACTATAACAGTGATTTATTATGGCTCAATCCAACAAAACCAATACACGAGGTTGATTCCGGCTTAACACTTCCAATGCCTACACAATTGTTGTTTTTCTTAGGTTCAAAACAAACCTCTACAATTTTATTTTCTATATACTTACAACAAACCTATCTCACACTCTCAAAGTATGTACAAAACATGAAGCTCTATGCTAGAGTTAAATGTTTGAGTTTGATGCTTGAACTTTGATCTCTAGCTTGATTTGGGTTTTTTGATGGTTGGAATTGATAGAAGTGTTAGCACAATATTTTCATATGTTATCCCACACCATTTCTACATTCTCTTGATGTATGTATAGCCACTTCATCTAATATGACCATTGGAATGCATGTATATTCGTTGCAGTGTTTTTGAGTGATGTTTTACTCGAGTGACACCATTTACTTACTCGAGTGATCTGATACATTGTTTACTCGAGTAACACTTCCTGTTTACTCTAGTGAGACATGTAAAACTGCATCACATTGAACTCTTCCTTACTAGAGTGACACTTCTTGTTTATTTGAGTGATACATGGATTACTCGAGCTACACTTTACTTGTTACTCGAGTGAGTGGCTTTAGTCCATAGCCCATTCCTCTATTCTTCTTGCATTACTCGAGTGATGTTATGGCTTACTCGAGTGAAATATTTTAGGCATAAATGTTACTCGAGTGGATCATCCTCTTACTCGAGTGAGGCTTTGACGACATCATTTTATTCATCATCAAAACATATAAGGAACTTAATGTTGATCTCTCATGATCCAACAAATTCCTTAGAAGTCGATGAGTCTTAGAATTTCCTATTCCTCTATAATTCCAGTAGAGGATCTTCATAAATCAAGACACGTAGATTTCCTGGAGGCTCTCATTGATGTATGCTAAATTTACACTTTAATTCAAGCAAGAATTTATGTAATTTCATCCTTTAAATCATGATTTTGTGGTGAAATTCCTATGATGTTTGTAATGATTGTAGGATGGTAAGATTTGGAAGAAAAATGAGTGGAAAAAGGTTCAAAAGAGATGAAAAATGGAAAGGCCCTAAGCGAACCTGAGAAAATACGAAGAAAATAGAAGAAAAGAGGAAAAAAGGATGCACCACGGCCATGGTGGCAAGTTCCACGGCCGTGGTTGAGGAAATTTAGTGCCATAATGGTTGACGAGAAACACCACGGCCGTGGTGTTAGACGAGGGCACGCCTAACCCAGACAACCATGGTTGTGGTCTTGAACGTGGGCACGCTTAACTATTCGAAAGGTGCCACGTCCGTGGCAAACATCACCACGGCCGTGACGATGCTGAAAGTGGCTTCTCTTCCTTGCCAAAAAGAGCCACGATCGTGGCACTTAAAGCACCACGGTCGTGGCACTCCTGGAGCTCAAAATCAACATGTGACGCAAATGCCAATTCTTGTGGGACCAAAGGCATCTTTGAGGGCATTTTTTAAAGAAATTTTGTAGGATTATTAGGTCGTGTGAGGGGGTATAAATACTCCTAAAACTTGCTCTTTTGGGTATTCTTGGACTCTTAAGAATCACTCTCTTTGCTTCTTCAATTTTTAGATAGAATATTCTAGGGTTTCAAGAAGGAGGGGAA
>CAODLS011098472.1:0-12276 GCA_948243855.1 Flueggea neowawraea | reverse complement strand
ATTTTTCTCTCTTCTCTCATCAAACCACACAATATCTTCTCTTATATTTTTCAATTATATTCTAATCATACATCTGTATTTTTTTCATTGCATAATTCAATCTAGGGTATTATTATTGTTAATGTAATTTATTGTTTTATTGCATTATGTAATGTATTTTCTTTCTTTAAATGTCATATTTACACTTATTTGTCATTCCACTAATTTATAGAAAATATAATTTCAAAAAATTCACATAAATTATTCATCCAAATTAATTAAAATTATTAAAAAATTAATTAATTAAAATTCTAATTATTAAAATTTTAATCTAATTTAAATAAAAGTATAAAAAGTAGGTTTAATATATTTATTTATTGTGATTGTAGAATATTAATAAATTAATTGAGAAGAGAAATGACAGCGGATCCCATATTTGAGCATAAAGATGAGTATAATTATTGTGGTTGATAGTTTAATAAAGAGAGAGTTTAATGAAAAGATAATATGACATGACAATCATTCCTAAAATGGGGGTTACCATTGGAGTCACCCTTAGACGAAGCACAATCAAATTGTGAGGCTTTCTCCTATCCATGAAGGCAATTGACCAATTAAACGATTTTCTCCATAATCTAAAACTTTCAATCAAATTTGGAATTAGAAGACACGTTAAGGGCAGTGAGATTTGAGGAAGATTGCAATGCTTATTGGAAAATTCCCGTTGAAAGATTGTAACTAAGATTTACATAGTGTTTGGTATCAAATGAATATTCATTTCATTTCATTTGTAAATGAAATGAAATAAAATCCATGAGGAATTGTATTTGAAAATGAATTAAAATGTTTGGTTTCTTTGTTGAATTCTTCATTTGTAAATGAATTTTGTATTTAGAACGAGTAGTGGTTTGTAATTATTTTTCTTTTGTTTAAAAAAATATCCTTGCAGTTGATATTTAGGTGGTAAATTGAGGGTGTGATGTAAAAATAATTTTATCAAATTGATAGAAGTGTGGAATTAATTTGTAAATTCTACATCTTTTGATAGGATTGCAAATGAACAAACCTTAACTAAAACCAATTCCTTTATTTGTAAATGAATGATTTGAACGTTTTAAAAAACCAAACCAAACAAAGGAATTGACAAAAATTAGGATTTGCAAACGAATTTCATAAAATTTTGTGGAATTAATTTATGCCAAACACACCAAAATAATCTTAATGACTTGAATTCAGAAATATCAGGAATTGACCCAGTGAGGTTATTATTAGACAAATTTAACTCCTCCAAGGAACTCTTGGCACAATTCATGTTCTGAAAGATGTCATCAATAGATTCAGACAAACTAGTATACCTCTTTCAATCAAAGTGTGAGACAAGTCTGAAAATGTAAGTCTATCATGTGAAGAAATGACTATTGGGACAATTGTAAAAGCATTACGACTTAAATCCAAGTGACTCAAATATGGTAATTGGAGCAAGGAAGAAGTTATTTCACCATGAATGCCATCATTATCATACTCATCATTGACAGGACGAAGATCCAACTTGACAACATGAGCAGTTATATGGTCGCATCCCACATGGCTCCATCTGCAACAATCTTCTTCACCACTGCTAGACCATGAAACGAGTCTGTTTCCAGGATCAACAAGGCCTTTCTTGAAGGCCAGAAGAGCTTGTCTCTCGCTCTCAATGCACCTCACTCTCAAATTTGCAGAGCCATCTGCGCAAGTTAGCACGCTGAACATTCACATAAATAACAGAATAATATATCTGCCACCTCCCACAAACGCAAACATGGTGGCACTTGTACACTGAAGCTGCAAATTTTCTTTTATGGATCTTAATATTATGTGTGCAATTGTTTCATGACACAAAGCACACATATATATAGCAAAGTGAATTCACCATATATAGCAAAGTGTGGTCAAGTAAAATAATCTAAATTCCAAAAAAAAAATCTAAATTCTATATTTTTTTATAGTTTAAATCTTATTAATTTTATTGGATTGATACATTTGAATTTGAGCGCATTTGGACTCTATTGTTTGACTTGACAATAAAATATTTTTGATTTTAATTTCTTTAATTTTAAATTTTATTTGAATTATGCGCTAAATTACTTATGTTACTATTTATGTTGAAGTAATTGTATTATGAAATATTTACAGAATAAAATAAGTGACTAGTATCGAATGATGTTGATCAATATATTAAAAAGATATATTTGAAATCATAAATAATAATCTGTGAGTTATTTTTAAAACTCAAAACTCGACCAAACATTATTGTCATATTTATTTATATTTCTAAATGTGTAGAGCATATTTTGAGTCGAGTTTCGACGAGATCAACTTTTACAGGTGACCAATTTCTTTTCAATGAATTTAAATAGCGCTGTAATTTTTAGAACCTTGTCAAAATCATTTTAATTACAACACATTTCGTAGGACTCATCTTTGCTTGAAGACATCTCCCAAAATTCTATCGATTAAATGACCACTTTCCTTGATTGTAAAGACCCTAATTAGGACATCCAAACAATTCCATTGCTTTTGTTAATTAATTGAATTTTAAAAATATTATAATCTTTTTTGTGGCGTAAATATAAATACTTTCATTGCCAAAAAGATATATAGAACTATAAAACAAACCCATCCAACCTCTCTAGACTAGTCTGCCCTATATTTATACAAGAACAGAAACAATTCCATACCACGCTCTACTCCTGCCGAGCTCGAGAATCACCATGTGGTTTGAGTGGCAAGAGTAGATTGCAATAAGGAAGAATAAGGAAGCAAAACAAGAGCAAAAACCACCACTACACAAGCATTGGTTAACAATATGCAAGTAACCTACTATCCACCTGAAGTTTATACCTCACACTGTTAAGTATACGACCTATAACCCTATCCAAACAAAATTCTTCAGCTCTAAATACCACATTATTCCGCTCAATCCAAACCCAATAAACAGATGCATTAAAGAGAATTCGCTAAACCTGACATCGATGGCTTCGACCTTTGGTTTTCCTAGAGAACCAACTCACTTCACGTCTCCATCTCAAGGGTGCTTGCCGAATATAACAACGTCTTAGGACCTCATGCCAAACTTGCATAGTAACAGGAAAAGCAAAGAAAAGATTGTCAATTTGCTTCGGGTATGATGAACATAATTCACAGCAATCATTGCTTATTAACCCCCATTTCACCAAATGGGCTTTAACTGATAGCCGATTATTCATGGCTAAATGAACCATAAAATTATGTCTTGGAATGTGCTCTTTCCCATACCAGTTGATTCCAAGGGGGATCCTTTCCAACTTCTGCCATGCACTTTTGACTAAATAACAGCCATATTTTATCGAACGCCAAACAATAGAGTCTCCTTTTGTTTCATTAATCTGTATTTGTTGAATATAATTCCAGGCTTGCTCAGTTTCCTCATTAATAGGGTCTGGAAGCACCCACCTGCCTCACCTCCTCACATATTGAATTTTGGCAAACTTTGACACATTAGAATCCTGCACATTAACCGCTAAAAACATGTCTTGGACAACTTGCTTTTGTAGCCACGGGTCTTACCAAAACAAAAAATTACTATCTGCCCTAGCTACATAGGAAAATAAATGTTTGAACTCACCTTTCAGCTTCAAAAGATGCCCCCAGCTCCACCTGTAATCAGGAGGCTTAATAACTCTCCAAAAACTCAGCCTTTTTAGCTTCATACGAGCCACCAATTGTGCCCACAAGGAATCTTTAACCACCACTAAATCCCATATTTGCCTGCCCACCGTTGCTTTATTCCATATTTTTAGTTCCTTAATACCAAGTCCTCCCTCACTTCTTGGCCTACAAATCTTGTCCCATGCAACAATACCACCTTTTTTATTCTCTTCCAACCCATACCAAAGAAATTGTCAACACCATATTTTCAGTTGGAAGAATGAAAATACGACACCAATACACCTGTATAATCTGTAAGACAGAGTTAACCAACTGTAAACGCACCGGCATATGATAGGAATCTCGATGTCCAACCATTAATCCAAGTCTTCATTTTATCAGTAAGTTCCCTATAATGTTCTTTTTTCAACCTTGTGGACACTAGCGGTACACTTAAGTATTTGACTGAAAGCCCTCATTCAACAAACTTCAAAATATTCAAAGCAACTTGCTTCTCATTTTGTCCCACCCTACTGAAAAAACTACACTTTTCCCTTCATTTACATGTAGCCCAACAGATACTGCTGTAAAATGGTGTAAAATAGAAGCAATGCTTTGCAAAGAAACCAAATCATACCCACTGAACACAAATCAATCATTCGCAAAACACAAGTGGTTCAATCCCAATTCCCTACATCCAAAATGAAATTTAAAAGAGGGAGGAATTAGTACCTTGAAACATCAGGAAAGATATTCTGTTACTAGCAGAAAAATTAGCAGTGACATTAGGTCTCCTTGTCGCAATCCCTTTTTCCCAAGAAAGAATCCTTCCAGCATCCCATTAATCAACACTGAATAGTGAGGAATAGTGACACACGCCATAATCCATCTAATAAATTGCTTTGGAAAATTCATACCTAACAACACTGTAAGTCCTAATAGGGGGCAATGGAATGACAATCCAAGAGGGGGGTGAATTGAATTTTTTAAAGAGTTTGAAACTTTGTTGAAAATCTTTTGCAAACTAAACAAATAACAAAGTTCTTTTCAAACTAAAATCAAAAAGTAAATGTGGAAGCTTTAAAGATCCAATCCATACTCAACAATAATGTAAATCAAATGCAAGTGCAAATCAAAGTAAAGAGAGTAAGGAGAGAGAAATTAAAGCCAAATATTTATAGTAGTTCGGTCTTCTTGACCACGTTCACTCCTCTAACCTCAACTAGAGAATGTAAATCCACTATCAACCTCATTTGCAGGTGGAGGCAAAAATCGTTACACCTTGTTTTTGCAGGATCAACAAGAAAAACTTTACACCTTATTTTTGCGGGCTTCAACAAGAAAACCATTTTTCTAGTTTTTGCGGACTCAACTAGAAAACCTTAACCACTAGTTTTTTGTGGGCTCAACTAGTAAAAACTGACCACTTGTTTTTACAGGATCAATAAGCAAACCTGACCACTTATTTTTGTTGGATCAATATGCCAAACTCAACTCTAGTTTTTTAAGGCTCACTAGCAACCACTGTTATTTTTCTAAGGCTCAAAAAGGAAATCTATCTATCCCAAGCAAACAACCTTGCTTGATACAAAATCAACCCAATGGTATATCAGTTTTAAGCTCATACATACCCAGAAATAAGATTGCAAGTAAATAGCTCAAGTGGGTAAGAAAGGTAGAAATGAGAAAGAAAATAAATAGCAAGTATAGCAAATGTCTTTCTCTCTCTTCTGTCCAGAGACGTCTACATATATCCACTTTAAAGAATATAGACGTTGAAAGCCTTGAAGTAGCCGTTGTGAGAGAGTAAAACCTTCTATTTTAAATGACATCATCTCAATAATGTGTGTTCTTACTCATTAACGCACGTTCTTTAGTAGGCCATCAGATATCAACGTGTGATGTTGGCCATCAGCGTGCCTTGTTTAAGTTGCAGTGCCTTCTATTTGAAGACCATCCTTCATCAACGTTCCTTGCGGAAACACAACGTGCTTTGATAATCTATTCAGCACGCCTTAAGCAAACATTAACGTTGGTTGATTGAATCTTCTGCATTCTTCAACGCTCTTTAATCATCAACTACGCGCTCTAATGATCTCGAAGATCATTCCTTTAATTCTGACACATCTCGTACAAAAAGGAATATTCAAATTTGAATTCCTGAGGAGCGTATAATAGATTTGTCATCTTCTGAAGAACTCCTCGTCAACTCGCGTTCTTCATTGATAACATGCATTGTGCCATCGATATTAAAACGTCTCCTTTACTCATCAGCGGGTGTTCTTCAACTCAATAGCATTCTCCCAACGTTAAAGACATATTTGTATTTGAGATACCTCAGATCAAGTCTTCGATAACTTGTCTTAGTGATCATTAGCGCGTTCTAGTAGTTTCCCAAAAACTCTACAAGAACAAGTTCGCCCGTTCTTGATTCATTAGTGTTTCCAAAAGCCTATAGAATAACGCCCAGAAGTGCAACAACATTGTTAGTGCATGTTCTTCGCTCAATAACAGGCGTTGATGCCATTTTGGATTTGAACTAGTGCAAGCTAACTTGATATCAACGTGTGTTGGAGTTGATCGACGTTCCTTGCTTAATATCTGAAGTCTCATCAACATGCATTAGGGTCCATTAGCGTGCTTTCTTAACTTTTCAGTCATTTTGGAAATCATCAAAACTTAGGCGGATTTTTCGTGTTGCCTATAACATGACTCAACAAACACTTCCTCCACAAAATCTCACAGTACAGAATCACAAGCTTTGCGAAGATCAACTTTCACCGCACAAGCAGGGGAATGTGACGTTCTATGGTAATTTCGTATTAATTCATGAGCCAATAATACATTATCCATTATGTTTCTACCCATCACAAAAGCAGATTGGGTTGGAATAATCAGTCTCGGCAATATTTTACTCAATTTGGCGACCAAGATTTTTGTGGCGGCCTTATATAATACTTTGCAACACGCAATTGACCTGTAGTCACTCATTATGGTCAGGTTTGCTATCTTCGGAATGATCGTAAGACCCGTGGAATTAATCTATTTTAGTACCTTATCGGTCCTAAAAAATTCATTAATTGCTTCCGTTACATCTGCCCCTACTATAGGCCAACATTTCTTAAAAAAGAAACTATTAAAACCATTGGCACCTAGAGTTTTGTCATCTCCAATTACCCAAATTGCCTCCTTT
Source organism: Flueggea neowawraea (assembly GCA_948243855.1). Classification (NCBI taxonomy): domain Eukaryota; kingdom Viridiplantae; phylum Streptophyta; class Magnoliopsida; order Malpighiales; family Phyllanthaceae; genus Flueggea; species Flueggea neowawraea. The sequence continues at coordinate 5,435 of CAODLS011098472.1, read as the reverse complement.
ACTTCAATTCCAGTAACAACTGACACAAGTAATATAGATTCATCCACTGATATAGTTGGACCACTCTGAAGAACATCTAGTTTAGCATGTTCTTGTCCTCGATTAGTTGAACCCAACAAATTTTGATAAAATTCAACCATGGCCATACTAATTTCATTTGACTCTGTAACTACCAGACCATCCTCCAATATAAGAGATGAAATCTTGTTTCTTTCCCGACTTCATAGTGTTATGAAATTTTTGTGTGTTATTATCCCCCCACTGTACCCAATTCATCCTTGATTCTACTTGAAGTAGCTCTCCTCACTATATTGGAACTGTTTAAGCTGTTCAAAAACAACCATTTCTTCCTTATGAAGATATTCATTCATTGGCTCACTTTACAACATTGTTCGTAATGTTGTTAGTAAATCTTTACAGCCTTCCACCCTCTCTGTGATAGCTGCATATTCTCTTCTATGAAGCTGCTTCAACTCTTTTTTCACCAACATAAGTTTCTTCCGTACTGTGTACATCATACTCCATTCAATCTCACAACTCCAGCTCCTTTGAAAAATGCTCATAAAATCTGGATGTTGAACCCACAAGTTGTAAAATCTAAACAACCCATTTCAGCCAATAGCTCCAGATTTTCGTAAGTTAACCACTAATGGCGAATCATCGACGACAATACCATGCAATCTGCATCCTCAAACGTATCCATCTAGGAAAGATTTACCACACAACGATCCAACCTCCTCCAAATTATATCCAACCCCATCTAGTTATTTGTCCATGTGTAATAGCTCTCATAACTTCTAAGTTCCACTAAACCACATTCATACAAGAAATTTTTAAAGTCCTCACATACCTGACTGTTCACGTCAGCACCGTATACTCTTTTTTGATTACTTAATATCACATTATAATCACCTTGAACTAGCCAAGGTCCTCTCACAGTAGAAGCAACCTGGTCAAGGGAAGACCACAACTCTCTTCTTTCATTAGCCTCATTTGCTCCATACATAATAAACAAGAAAAATACTCTCTGTAACTGCAATCTGACAATGAATCACCTGAGATGTGACTAAACACACCGAAATTTGACACTCTGCAGGATTAAAGAGAAGCCAAATTCTTCCTAATTCTGCATGACTGTAGTTATCTATAACATGCCACCCATCAAGCTTTAATCCCTTCATCACTCTATCTTTGTTCTTGTTACAGAAACATGTCTCAAGTACCCTTATCACACACAACCTTTGCTTTCTAATCAAATCTTTAATCTCTAATTGTTTCAGATGGGAATTAAGCCCCCTTATATTCCATGTTCCCAACATTAACCCCTATAAAGGTCTTTAGCTATTCGTCCCCACTCTTTGATTACTTTTATTAATTACAACATCACTACTTCTATTACCTTGTCTTACTAGCATAACTCCCCGATTAGTTTGACTAGTCTTGCACGTAATGCCATTTGGTAGAGTAGCAAGCTTTGAACTTTGTCCAGTCTCCTGTTGTCTAATACAAATCAAAACAATATCCCTCCTTTCCACCACTAAACAGTTGTGGTAGAACAACAGAGCTTCCCACTGTAGGTAACCCCCATCAACTTCAATAGCCCAGGGATAGGCTCATCCCTATGTCTTTCCACTGGCAAACTCACAGGCTCCTTCCCATTATGTTTTCTCTACCAAACCTGCTTAACCTTGCCCCTCACATTAGGACATTGAGTTGCATTATGACCATCACCATGACATACTGAGAAAAATACTGGTTTCCATTCATACACAACCTTCTGAACAATCTGCCTCCCCATCTCACTCTCAAGTAAAACTTCATCCAAAAATGGCCCTCCTAATTCCATTTCTACCAAGATTCTTACAAAACCCAATTTCTCTTTGCTGAAGATTAAAGTGATTTCTTGATCAAGATTAAATCCATGATGATGGTTAATGACGCAAAGTCAAAATGGGGCAAAATGGAGATGGAACGGACGAGGCAGTAAAGGACACGACCTGGGACACAACCGTGTCCCAGACCGTGTAGTGCATAATTCGGGTGGTTTAAGACATGGACGAGGCAATATGGCTGTGTATATTTGATTTCTGTCGGTGCTTTGTCGAAGCATGGTTATAGTTTCTCTGGAAGAGGTGGATGAATTCGGGTGTGCAAGGGATCTTCGGTTGTGATGAAGAGTAGATTGCATAATGGAATTTACACCTTTATTGGCAATTCGGTAATTGCTAATGGATTAAGGACTATTGTGAGTTCTGTTGAAAAACGGGTGAAGTTTGTCATCAAGACTCCAGAACAGACAAATATTAATCAGGTCAATTCACAAGGGCTAACAACAAGTGAAATGAGGCATGGTAATTGTGTTGGTGATAAAAAAAGACTGTCACGGGATGGCACAAGGAATATGCAAAATGTTGGGTTGTTAAGAGTGAATGAAAATCTAGCTAGTTGAGACAAGTCCGGGTTAGACTTGGGTCGCTGTTGCAAGACTTGAGGCCCTCTGGGGTGGTGTGGCAGAGAAGTGATTCTAGGTTTCAGAGTTGTGAAAGGAAGAAATTCACTTCAAGGTAGAGAATTGTTAAAGATTAAAGTAATTTCTTGATCAAGATTGAAGCCATGATAATAGTTGATGAAGCAAAGTCAAAATGGGGCGAAATGGAGATGGAACGGATGGTTGTTACAGACTGTGTAGTGCATAATTTGGGTGGTTTGAGACACGGATGAGGCAATATGGTCGTGTCTTGCAAGTTGCTACACGACCAAGGCTATTTTGGGCGTGTCTTGGTGGGTCTCGACCATTTCTTGCCCATTTTGCCGTGTAACCTATTTTGGATGTGATTCCTACTTAGGAATAGTTCTAATACATGTATTAGGGTTTTGAGTTGTCTATTTTGGCTAATGTTTCATTGTAAACTATAAATAGGTGGCTTGATAACAATCTTGTGTAGCCTTTTGCCAGTTTTGACTCTAAATAATATAATTACTTGTGTACTGCCTGTGGACGTAGATCAAACCACGTAAATCTTGTGCTCTTGTGTGATTGCTCTTTGTTTTAATTCTGCATTCTTCAATCGCCTAATTTCCTGATGCTCTTACTTAACAGTACACTGATCTAAAAACAGTGGAGTACCTAGGAGGCTCTTATCCGACTTAACATTTATTTTGATTTTTTTTTTCTCATGGTCTGCTCTGGAGATTCGAAGAAATGAAATTATTCGAATTGAAAAAAAAATAATAAATAAGAAATAACAATATCAAATAACAAAAGTACAAAAATAGCAAAATTTTTATATATTATATATGGAAACTGTTATAATGACCGACTTTGACTTATAACGGCTCCTATTAATGCTTCTTAATGACACTTCTTCGCGATTGACAAAGCTATAAAAAAAGTGGATATATTCCTTCTTATAGATCACACTTTTTGACACGATATGATACTAAAAATAAATAGGTTGATGTGTTTATTAGACATTAAAAAAATTAAATGTATTGACATATATAACACAAATATATGCAAGTTGACGATTTCAAAAAAAAATATATGCAAATTGACATGTTTAATTTAATTGAACTAATAGTTTAAACATTAACTCAACATAATTACAACACTTATGATAAATTTAAATGTTTCTCTAATTTTAATAAAATAAATTTTCCATTTGAGCTTCCTACTTTTTATATTTTTGGGTAAAAATTTGATCCATAAACGTTTAATTCTTGTGAAATGCTTGGTACAGTTCATCAAATCGTCTTTACTAATTTGACAAATCGACAATCACAATGTAGTAATTTGATTCAAACCACACATTTTTTCTTAGTTCTTTTCAGACGAAGTAACATTTTCTTAGCAGTTTGATATGTTTATGGTGCAATTTTGCAATCCTTTGAATAGCAAATCAAGAATCAAAAAGCAAAGTCAAATTGCTTGGAAGACACATCACTAATCCAAAAGGAAGCATTTGATCAGAGGCCATGATCATCTCAGCCTCAGGGACACCAAAAGAAAAGATCAACTGCTATACATGGCAAGTTTTTCCAGTTATGACCAAGGACAACAAATGAGGGAAGCAAGCATCTAATTGCTCAAGACCCGAAGTAAAGAAGGAAAGAATAAACTGAGCAATTACTATGAATTCAAACAGTAGAAAAACAATTAATTGATTGCAGCAAATCTCAGGCAAGTCAGAGACGACCATTGCAGCAAATCATTAAGTCAGGGGACACTGCAGCAAAATAAGGAAAAATCAATGAGATCTTGTCAATTGATGGAATCAAAGTGTCCTCTCTAGCAAGATAACAAGATTAACACTGGAATAGTATAAATAGAGGCAGAGGACGTCAAGAAAAAGGCTCCAACCAATCAATCAGATAAACCCCTTACAGAAACATGAATCCTTATTTTTAAGTGTCCTCAGCATTTGTTCTTTTATTTTTCAGTGTTCATCAACGTCCTCAGTCTTTATTTTTCATTTCATAAGTGTCCTCTGTCTTCTAAACAATTTCTTTTTATCAATCCAAGCATCCTCAATACTTGTGCTTTAATTTCATTATTATTTCATCATTGTTTTATCTTGCTATTGTTGCTAAAGAGGCAAGAGACCTAAGTTGATGGTTTATGCTCTTTGATCATCACTAATTGTCTATTTAACGAAGTCAGATATTTGAGCACACTTCTTACTTGATTCTTTCAATTTACGGTTTAGGAAAACTTGAAATTCCATAGCATGCTCAATCAATTCTCAAAGGGCAGCGTTGTCCTCTTAGTTTTCTTCTAAGAAAATAAGGGAACAATCTTGTGGCACGCTCAGTGGGACGAACACAATGATGTTATGATGCCGTTCTACAATCAAGATGAATATGAAAATATTGCACCCTATTGGGTGGAAGAGAATGCTTTTGCAACAGCAAAGACGACATATTCGCAACATACTTAAGCACATGTGGCTTATCCTGCCGTGCAAAACTCTCAATACAATTACAGGCTCGGGGGGCAATGCCACCAAATCCAAAACTGTTATGAGCAAGAAAAGTGGGAACTCCTGGCCGCTCAAATAAGTTATTTATATAATTAACGCAAATATGGGCTCGGGGGGCAAATGCATCCTGGGCAAGAAGGGTATTACCCTCCAACCCCCCAAGCAAATTATTCTTATGACGACCACCAAGACTATGGTTGGTCCGAATATTTGGTAGGCCAAGATACCCAAAAAGAGTACTATGAAAATAACGAGGGAGGCCACCAATTTCAAGAAGAAATATACCACGCTCGCCAAGCAGATTATTATGACCATCAAGAACATGGTTGGTCTCAAGAAATGGTAGGCCAAAATAATGAAGAGGAGTATGTTGAAAATTATGTGGAAGGCCACCAATCTTCATGCTCTTGGTGTGAGGAAATGAAGGAGATAAGAAAGTGTAGTGAAGAAGCTACA
>CAODLS011097875.1:0-10379 GCA_948243855.1 Flueggea neowawraea | reverse complement strand
GTGAGTGTTTGTAAACACCTTTGAAAAGAGTGAGTGTGAGAGGGATCAAGGGTAGATCCCTAGGTTGGTTTTTGTTCTTGAACCGGAATCAAGAAACTTGTAAGAGTTCTCACTTAGCTAGAAAGTGAAGTTGTAATCTTTGAGAAGATTGATAGTGAAAATCCTAAGTGGTGATAGTTAGGTAGTGGTTGTAGGCATCGAGTTGGTCGAACCACTATAAGTTCTTTGTGTTTTTTCATTTACCGCAATTATTCTCGAAGAAAATTCAAAACTTCTAATATCACACTATTCAACCCCCCTTCTAGTGTGACTATCGACTCAACAGCTAGTAGGTCAACCTAACTGTTACAGAGTTACTATTCAAAGTCTCACATCGGAGATGTGAGAATATAAAAAGGTTTATAAAGACCTAACTACTTTAATAACCTAAATTTAAATTTTCAGTTTTAATTATTAAAAGTTAATTAATTATCAGATGTTACTTAAAAACAATTATTTACTTATGTCAAGTTGTGATAATTATGGTATCAGAGCCACTCTGCATGACTATGATAACTCATGACTATGGATTTTATAACTCGTGAGTCGTGATCATCTTGGTTTGGTCTCTGGCTCATCATTTTGTTACTCAACCTTTGTCTTGGAAAGGCCATTAATCTAGTCTCTTTTAGGACACTAATCACTCGCTTAGCCACAATTGGAATGTCGAACTTAGGATTTAACCCAAAATTCTATTTTATAACAACTTTTCAAAAAAAATATAGCATCTACAGTGAAAACATCTACAACTTGCAACTCTATTTTTAACTTTAAAAAAAATTCTCTCAATATTCTTTCTAAATCACATGTTCTATTATTATTTTTCACAAACTAAACACAAATTTAATTATTGCTTAATTATTTGTTAAACAAATTTAATTATGTGGATTGACATATTATTATATATATTCTAATTAAAAAATAAATAAAGTTTAATGATAATATATTTTTAATTAAGAATTAATAACAAAAAATTAAACAAACAACATTACATTGGTTAACAAATGAAAATACACACAATAATTAGAAAGAAAATAAAACATAATTATTCAAAGATCATTTGAATTCGTATATTACTCCCACAGCTTGATCAATGCATTCATATATTGTTGGTTTAGTCTCTGTCTTTTTTTTTTTTATTTAGTTGAGACTTTATGTTATGTCATATTAATCCATACCGGAATTTATCTACTATGTTTTTATTTTATAGTGTATGAATTTATTTTTCATATAATTATATGAATTAATTAAATTATTAACTTAATTAACTATATCATTAATTAGTTAAAACATAAAAAATTTACAAAATAATACATAATAGTCTAACAAATAATTAATATTAATTTAATTGAGAGTAATACATATAAATGAAAGTATAATTACAAAAATAAATGATAACAAAACAAAAGAAGAAGAAGAAAAAAAAGAAGTGAAATATATATCTTTTGTGCAGTTATTAATGAACTGTGAGGGCAAAGGAAGTCATACAAAAGAAGGAAAAAAAATACATATAATGCGTAAACAGTGCCACGCCTTCACACCCCAGAAAATTCAGTTGAGAATTGCCCTGGGTTTGAGAGCCAACCCAGCGCAATTCTCTTGCAAAAACGCAACTCCAACGGTGGGTCGGAGTTGCTCTTAGACATGTGTTTCATGAAACCAATTGTTGTGCTCATTATATTGCTAGGGAAGGCCTTCTTAGATTACTAGATTTTGCTACTTGTAGTTGTATTCCCGGTGGCCTTTTCCAGATTGTGTACTTCGATTCTGTTGGGTTATCTCCATCTTCTATTAATAATATTTATCCCATTACACAATTATAAAGTCAACTTAACTGAGTAGACAATTATGTAGTGTTATTAATGTGCATGTTCAACTTAATTGATTTAACATATTAATAGATTAATTATTTTTAAAAAATAAAAATACTCTCTAAAAATTAATAGTCAAACTTAGGATGTCCACAATATTGAGCCCCTTCTCATACAATCTCTATGAGGAAAGCATGCGTTTGCATCAAATGCATGCTTCGGTGGGGTTCACTGACAGTGGACTCAGTGGACCCCAATGGCTCCCTTTCATTTTTTTTACACCTTTTGCAACAGTTTTAACCGTTGCAAAAGGTATGTTGCTATTTTTTTCTATTTTTTAATAATTTTCAACTTTGTAATTATTTTTTTTTATTTTTTATTACTTTTTTTATCCCCTTCGTTCGAACTTGGTAGAATATATTTGAAATTATTTTGGAACAATTGAAGGCAAAAATTAGTATTATTTATCATTTTTTATTCATCATTTGCTTAATATATTTTATTTTTTTTGGACTTTCAACATTATTATTTTTTCACCTATGATTTTTTTTATATTTATTCACTCAACACTAATTTATGAAAAATATTATTTCCAAAAAAAATTGCATAAATAATTTCTCCAAAATTATTTAAAATATAATTTCAAATTTATAATTTATTTTACATAAAAATATTAAATTAGTATGTTAAATAAATATATTTATTGTGAATTGTATATTACTAAAATAAATTAAATGATGTATGAAGTGAGCGTGAATTTCAAGATAGAATTTAAATAAGAGTGTAATTATTAAGAAAGAGAATTTAATGAAGAAAGAGTTTAATAGAATATTAATGTAGTATGATAATTATATCTATTTTGAATATAACTATTAAAGTTATCTTTGCTCTATGTTACTTTTGAAAATAGAGAGCAAAATGAAATGAAGGTGTGTTAGAGATGAAGTTTTAAAATTGAATCTTTATTAAAAATAAAAGTGTCAATTTAAAAAGAACATTGAGTATACTCATATATAACCACAAAAAGTCACCAGAAAAAAGGACCGAGAGTCAAACGAAACCTTACGTACTCGAGCGGATTTTTACACGAGCGGCACACAGACTGGCGGAGAGTGACAAGGTTAGAGAGTGATACGAATACATTAAATCCGATTAATTGTCAAAAAAGGTGTGAAAAGAAATATACCGAAAAAGGAATCACAATTGGTGACGAAGCCATCGCAACCTTAGAGCTGTAAATGAGCTGAATTATTTGTTGTTCGATTCGATAAAAACTCATTTATAACTAAACTCATTAATGAATGAGCCAAATTTGAATAAGATTTTAAATTCGAATTAATAAACGAGCCGAAGTTGAATACCCAAAAATTAGGCTCAAAAAACTCGCGAACATGCTCGTTTATATATTTATGAACAAACTTGGTTGTAGACTCGTTTATATATATATATATATATAAATGTATGTATGTTTATATATGTTTTAAACTAAATTATAAAAAAAATTATGTTTGGAATATTATTTAATATTTGAGCTACATCAACAAAAGTGTAAATTTGTACTAATCGACTATACCTATAAAAATACAAGATATTGAATTTGTGAGACAAATTGAAACTTCTAATAGTTTTTTGTTCAACTATATGTTTAACATGATTTATTGAACAAATCTAAATTTAAATGTATTGTTTTTAGAACTTTTGTTCAATTTGAATTTGAAATATCGTTTATGATTTTATTTGAGCCTTTGTTGAGCCGAACTCAAAAAAATCGCGAATAAGTTTGTGAGCTCGCAAGTCTTATAACGAGTCGAACTTGAACAAGATTTTGAACTCGAGAAAGAATTTAAATTCAAACTCGAATTCAAAAAATTTTAATCGAACTGAATTTAAACACTTCAAAACTCGGCTCAACTCCCTACCCTTCACCAACCCCACATCCAATTGAAATTTCTCAATTGACTCACTTCACCAACCACACCATTTCTCTCCCTCTCTACCCTTTTATCAAAAAGGCCCAAAGTCGCTGCCTTTTGGGTTGATCCAAACTTATTACCTCCAAAAGCGCCCTTCTTTTGCTGCTTCTCAATCCAAAACACACTCCTCAAATGGGTGGTGAAGGCAAGGTCTTTACTTTGGCTGAAGTTGCTCAGCATAAAACCCCCAAGGACTGTTGGCTTGTCATTGAGGGCAAGGTAATGCACGTCTTATTCTTTTGATCCAGTTTTTGGGTTAGTTGACTCCTCTGGTTTTATGGATTCGTGTTGTTTTGGGTAAAGATTGGATCTTTGGCCCTTTTTTTGGCTTCCGTATGTAAGGTTCCAATCTTGATTTTATGGATAGTTGAATATGTTTGATATGGATTGACTATGCCTGATTTGCCTTGATCCTTGTAATTGACTATGCCTGATTTGCTGTTCTGATTTGTTCTTGCTTTGTTTGCTTGATTTTCAAAATGGTGGGGATTTGTAGATCTGTTTTAAGTATCATAAGTCCTACCACATCTGATTTGTATGCTGAAGGTTGTGTTCTTGATTTATGGTAAACTGCTCTGGTGAGATTAACTAATAGAAATATCTTATTCGAGTGTTCAGTTTGGTTTTACTGCATTACGTGAAGAGAGTGTTGGAAGTGTTGAATTTATCAAGTAACCTTCGATGCATGTAGAGTTAGCGATGTTTTGCAAGGATGTGGACTGTGGAAATGTAGTTTTCTTTCATGAAGGCGTCATTATGATAATTTTTGAACATTAACTCTTTGGTTTCTCATTTTTGTCGCTCACATCTGTTGAGTAGTTCAATGAATTAGAACATGTAATCCTCTTACAAAAGTATAAGCTTTAAGCTTTGTACAAACAGTTTTTTCTTTTGTAATTTTTTAATGTGTGTAAGCACAATCTGCATCAGCATTATATGGATGCAATTTTTTTGAATCACTATGATCAACTATTGTTGGATTGTCCTGTCTATTTATTTCCCTTGCTTTTTCTGCATAGTAATCAAGAATGATTACTTGTTGACAACTTCTGCTCTGCATCATCCACCAGAAATTACATGTATCGGTTTCTCAATTGAATGACAAGACGCATAAAATTTGAAAATTTGTAGCTTTGTTGCTCAAAGATTTTGCGTATATGGCTATATGCATTATCATCCATTGAGTTTATTTCATTGAGCTTTTTCGTGGGATTGACATGTTAATTTGACAAGTTTAGACCCTCATATTTTATTGTAGGGGCTATTCTGCTTAAATTTCTAGGCAATGTAAGAGCATGTAGCTAGTAACAGCCTAAAACGGAGAATAGGTTTTGAATTAGATGGCAGTTTATCTCAGAATTTGATATTATTCATTTAGCAATTTACTTGATGTTACGTCGTTGCTTCATTAGCAATATCCTTTTGTTGAAATTATGGTATCTTTTTATAGGTATATGATGTGACAAAATTCTTGGAGGACCATCCTGGTGGTGACGAGGTTTTGTTGTCAGCCACAGGTATGAATTTGCACAACTGTTTGTCTACAGTTGTGAACATAAAATCAATTTATGCATATACCGGCCGTTGAATTCATTTTGATTTACGGTTTTTCAGGGAAGGATGCAACTGATGACTTTGAAGATGTCGGCCACAGCACCAGCGCGAAAGCGATGATGGATGAGTTTTTTGTTGGTAGCATTGATTCATCAACCATCCCTACGAAGACCATGTACACCCCGCCGATGCAGCCTCACTACAACCAAGACAAGACACCGGAGTTCGTCATCAAACTCCTGCAGTTCCTCGTTCCCCTCCTAATCTTGGGTTTAGCTTTCGGAATTCGTTTCTACTCCAAAGCAACTGCGGCATAAATCTTTGAAACCGAAACAGGAATTTGGAGAAACATTTAAAATAAGCTTGTAATTTTATTGCCAAATCCTTCTTGCTTGAACTTTAACCAGTTATTAGGATATTCTGAGTTGTGATGGAGTTGGCTTTTTCTTTTTTCAGTATTTCATATCACTTTCATTTCATTTTGCATGCCATTGATAATTGCAGTGCTGCTTCAGTTCTTATCATCTTGCACGAACTCAAATCTGTCTTTCCAAGAAATCAATCCCCCTGATGATTTCGTGCTTACTTGATCTTGATAGACAATATGGCTACAGTGAAAGTGCAAGATTCATCGAGTGATGATTCGGGCTCGTTGGACACTACAGTACATTGTATATTTAATATATAGCATAAAGTATATTATGTATGTTGAAATATTGAACATAAAAGATGTTGTAAGTTTTTGTCTTATATGAAATAAGATAAAATAACTTTTTTGCCTCTTTTCAAAAAAATATGTAATTAAAAAGTAATAGAAATGGGATAATGATGTCATTTTACATATTAGAATATCTTAACGAAGTTATAACATATTATATGTTATTGTGTAGTTAATAAACAAGTATATTGTGTATTTTTTATACTATATGCTCTTAATATATTATATACTATTACATGCAAACAAGCCCGGAAGTAATAGGTGGCTATGAATCACATTCGAGCAAATCAGGTTGTCCAAAATCTGAAGGTGATTTATAATCCCTCGTGTATCAACCACAAGAGAATTTCTGATAGGTACTGTATTAGTGTTGATGGTGCCGTTTCCTTTCAAAGGGCTGCTTCGGCTGTAGGTGTCATTGCCAGAGATCCTTCTGGATCTTCTATTCATTGTCGGAATTGGAGATTAGGTTTCATATCCCCCTTGTTCACATAGCTTTATGCAATTCTTGCTAGTTTGGAACTAATTGTGGAGCAAAATTGGCATTATGTTGTTCTTGAATCCGACTCCAAACTTGCTGTGGATATTTGCAACTCTAACAGTACTTGGAATGTGCTCCACCAGTCCCTCATTTTTCAGATGAGGCATTTGTTAACTGTTACAGGTACCACTATTCATTATATCCTCCGAGATGCTAATATGTGTGCTGATTATATAGCAAAAAATGGACTAATTCAATCTTTTGGTAAGCATGATTTTCTTTATGTTTATGGTCCTCTTAGAACTCTTTGTACTAAGACAAGTTTACTTTTTATAATCATGGTATTATTTCGTCATAAGCGAAAACTATGAATAATATTTAATAAGATATCGTTCTCTTACACTAAAAAAAACTTGCAATAGTCTAAAGAAAAAGAAAGAATTTTTTAATCCCTAGGAATTGGACTTTGCAGATCTGATCTGAAGATTTCCCTCGATTTGAATCATCCAATTGCACTGCAAAAAAATATATTTTATATTCTGTGTATACTAAATTAATATATTATGTATGTATTTCAATAAAAAATAATATTTTTATGAACTTTGTCAAATCATAAGTTTTCAATTTACTATAAACAAAATAACATACATTTGAACCATTAGCATACTAATCCTGAATAGATTATCTGCCAAGAGATTGGTTGGTGTTTGTTCTTTTTCTAAATTAAGATTGAGATTATTTTAGAGTTAACAAATCGAATAAGTTTAACCCGAAACAATAAGAAGAGCATTTATCCAAAAGAAAAGAAAAGAAAAGAAAAGAAGCAATACATTTTTTAAGAATTTCAATAAGCCAAATATGCCTACAAAACTAACACCAACAATCCATAATAATTTAGCTAGTTAGGGAGAAAAATATGGAACCTTCTGATATCTAATTTATTTCTGTTCAAGAATCACATTGTTCTCAACTTCCAAGACAAAATGTTTATTGGTTATTTAGTGTTTTACATTTTCTACTCTGATTTGAATTCAGCTCTCTGGTTTCCATTCTCCAGTTGATTTGAATTCTAACACATGGATCAAGTAGATATAGGCCATGCTTACTTACAGAAGATTATATATCGAAATATTTAGGTTAGAATAATTTGAAAAAGTTGTAATATGAATTGAACAAAAAAAAAGTTGGTGCCACACAATGGAAAAATTAGAATTTAGTCAAGGTAGAGTTGACTTTAAAATAAAGAAGTAGGAGATAAAATAGAGAAGATAAAGTCAGCGAAAATATCCTAAAAATTGGCAGATGGCTGGTGGAGTCAGCCGAACCTGCCTGACCACACCTTACACCGCCATTGGTGCCACATATACCATAACTGGAGCAAAATTATTCACTCTAGGATAAAATTCTTATCACAAGAATTATAAATGCGAATTATTAATTGCATCAAGCGTTATTTTAATAATAATTTTCTTATTTCTCTAAAAGCTAAATGTGTATTCAACTCAGTATTTTATAACAATTAAGATAAAAACTCGGCTAGAAGAATTTTGTCCTCTGGAAAATTTTACTTTAATTCCAACGCGAATTAGTTAGATATCTTCAAGTACATGGATACTAGTTAATTTAATAAAATAGATTAGTTTTACATGATGAAATAGAAATTTATAGGAATAAATAATAATATATTCAATGATCTTTAGCAAGAAACGTGTCAACATATTTTAAACCTTATGAATGAACCGTGGCTTATAAGAAACTTGAGATGCGGGTCCCGGCACCCACAAAATTTGGGTGATATTCGCTGGTAATTTCTATGAACTATCATACAACGATTACCACAAGAAAGAGGCCGTAAACAATAATCATATCTATACAAATTACAGTTCAATATCACAACATTTTTACACTTACAACAAAGAAAAGGACAGAACCTACAACTCTTAGATAACACCACATTTGGATCTGCTTATGCTAGTAGATAATGCTGACAAGTACACGACACTGACATTATCATTTTCCAAAGATCCACCCTTTGTAATCATCGACATTTTTGTAATCTTTCGCGGCGAAAAACAGTATAAGAATCTGAAAAATGATGAACTGCATTCCCTCTTCTAGGATATTTGTTTTCGGAATCAACCTGCAGAGGATAAGTTTAGCAAATGGGAGCTACAACAAAGGAAAAAGGTGTTCTGAAGTTGGTGCATCCTGGTAGACATGTAGAGGTTCATAGGAAGCCTATAATTGCAGCTGAAGTCATGAAGAAGAATCCCAGGTATTTCGTGACTCGGCTTGATGTGTTTGAGTACCCATGGATTGTGGTTAAGCCTGAGTCTGTACTGAAACTAGGGGAAGTTTTCCTCATTGTTCCTAATCACACTCTATAATTTGCTTAAAGAGCACAGGGAAAGAAACCGGAATTCTCCGCGCCACTGCCAGTCTCGGAAGAATCATGCTCAGATGAAAGATGAGAAACAGAACTTGGAGATAAAGTCTGATGCCGGGATGACTCCTAAGCTTAGAAACCAAAATCGGTGGCTCAAAAAATCACTTCTTACACCATCCTGCATTGGAACGAATTTCCAGGAGCTAGACTCTACATCTGATGACAGACTGAGAAAGCAATCCAAAGTAGATTCTTGGCCAAAAGAGATTTTCAACAGAAAAAACCCTGCTGAATTTGAAGACAGACCAGTTGATGCTTCCACATCGAGGATTAAATCTTTGGTTCTGGAGGACAGTCATGTTACTAACGCAGAATTATCTGCAATAGTTCCTAGAAGCAATAACAATGAGTTGCAGGAGGTCAAATTTAGGAAGCTTAAACCTTGCTTAAGGAAACCAGACAGTGTTCGCAAGTCACTGCAACTAAAGGTTTCTTTTAACTTGCCATCTGACGACGAAAACCAGGAGAAAAGAGAGAGAGAATCTCGGACATAGTTTACCAGCTATTATTCCTACAGTTTCACAGAGTTTCTTGTTCATTCTGCAAACCTTGTTCAAATTTAAGTCGGAAAATTTTGTTTCTCTATTAGGTGATTAAGTATTAATATGGTAAAGATTTTTATATTTACTTGTGTTGGTTCAGATAATAGCCAATAATTTTGTTTTTCAACAGAAAACCTGTTCTTCATCTATGGCTCCAACTGTTTATGTTATTCATCATCATTTGCTGCAATCTATATGTTCAATCGAAGGTAATGATTGAGTATTTCGAATTCATATTTTTGGCTAGCTTAGACCAAGTTCTGGCACTGAAAAGATCAAGCTTGACATAACATTTCAACCATTTATCAACGTTTCCCTTCAGATTAAGACTGATTAAAAAACAAAATACAAGGAAAAATGTTGAAATTCTGTCGTTCTAATTTAGAAATGGCGCAATCCTAGAGAAATTTGCTAAAAAATCATAGACACTTGTCCAAAAAATTCTTTTATATATACAAAATCTCAAACAATGTCATACATATGGAACACCAAGCAACACTGAAGCTGTACTATCCAAGATCTAACAGTTTCTTGCAAGAAAAGAAAGAACACCTCTTCTTGCTAATTCAAAACATTGGAAATCATATACAAGGAGGCCAAGATGAAAATTTATGAAACTAAAGTATAAAAGGTCAACAGTTGTTTGGCGCGTTACTCAATAGATGAAGTAAAAGATTCTGGTAAGATGAATTACCTAATCAGTGCTTGCACATGTTCTCTCAATCACCCTAGAATCTGTTCTTTGAGAGTTCTTTGAGGGAGAACTTGATCCTCTGGAAGAACTATGTGCAAAGAAGCTCAATTTGCCGATTTTC
>CAODLS011097772.1:0-12041 GCA_948243855.1 Flueggea neowawraea | reverse complement strand
ATTAATCGTCTAACTATGAGTCTTTGAATCAAATCCCCAACCGAGCCTAAACTTCCTCATTTGGCTTTAAGCCCACTGCACATTTAAGTCTATTTGTGTTGTTTAGTGGGAATTTAGTGTATATATAATGTGTGATGATGTAGTATGTTTAATGTGTGTGAGTATCATGTATTTTAGTGTAATGTTTGTGCTCTTTATATACTTGTCTTCACACTTAATCTTTAAAGACATTTGGTGGTTTTTCCCCTTATATATAAGGCACACTTAAAAGAAAAGGAACTTGGTCATTTGACACACTTGTGTTTGAGAGGTTGGAGATCATAGGTCTAATGAACCCGAGCCTGTTCTCTCATATTTTCTTGTAGGTAGTCCTGATCTAACACATCTTGATATTGCCATCTTTAGAGTAATCCTAAAACCCCTCTCTTTAGTTAATTAATTAACATACTTCAATTTATCCATAGAGAATGGTCCTTAGTTTTGACATTCAACTTGATTATTGAATTTGTGTAAATTAGTTGTTAAATTGTTGAATGCTTGATTCTGTAAATTATTTTTAACATATGCAACGTGAAAGATTATTCTATCGTTATCGGATACCAATGTGGTCGGACCACAATAAATGAGTTATTAAAGTACTGGAACCTAGTCCACTAGAAGTAGTTGGGAATAGAAACAAATAAAACTACGAACTCCTTTTCCACTATTTAGGGGAAAGCTTGAAAATGATGGTTTCCAGTTTCCTTAATGTAATTACGATATCCTTATTGGTGGAGGGAGTATGAGCTTCCAATCATAGGCTCATCTCAACTTGAACATTAGAGAGTTGACCAAGTCAACTTGTTTTCCTCCTAATAAAAAAATATACTCCACTCAAAAAAATTATCTATTTTTTCACACAAATTAATAAATTAATGGTTGTGTTACACAATGTTTTATACATCAGTTTTGTGAATGTTTGTAGCTTTAGATATTTAAATACTCTTTACATCTCATAAAAATACGCTGATTTATTTTTCACATAGATTAACCAATTATTGTTTTTTAATTAATAGATTAAGAAACTAGAGTTATTAAGTGATAAATGTATTAATTTTCTTTGATTAGTGTTAATAAATTAAAATAATCCAAATTTTGACACTTTTATTAAATTTAACCTGTAATTTAGAAAATGTCAAAAAAAATCCAGACTTTTGACAATTATATCAAATCTAATTGGGTTTCAGTGTTCCATTTGATTTTGCCGTGAATTGTCCAGCTGGCATGCGCAAATATGCAAGATGACGATGTGGCAGTGCTATGTGGCATAATTTTCCTCAACTCCTCATCATATTACACGAGTGTACATGCCAGCTCAATAGTTAACGACAAAACAAACAGAACAAGGACATCGAGATGGATTTAATACAACTGTCAAAGGTGAAGATTTTTTTCAATATTTCTTAAATTACAGCTTAGATTTAATAAAAGTGTAAAAGTTCGGATTATTTTTTATTAAGATAAATGTACTAGTTTTGACCACAAACTTCACACCTTATATGCTTATAACCGACTATTTGTACTGCTGAATGCGACTACCTAACCGGAGGGTTTACATTTACAAGTGCGTCGACATCGAAGGAGCTATATTCATATGCCTTGATTGATCTCGTCATGCTGCTCTGCTTTCTTTGAGTTCTTCCTGAAGCCAAACATTCCTTTAACGCGACCAATACATGTCCCATGTCTGGCCTTTCTACTGCACTTGTTGTTACACAGGACATGGCTATCTCCACAGCTCTCCAAGCAGAATTAGTGTTGAACTCACCTTCTAACTTTTGATCAACAATACTTTGAATATCCCCCCCTTCAATCATAGGAGTAATCCATTGAACTATGTAAGTGCTGTAATCTTCGCCTCTTATCACAACAGGTCGGCCAGTTATTAGCTCAAGTAGAATAATTCCGAAGCTGTAAACATCGCTCTTCTTGTTCAAGTTTCCTGTTACATAAAATCTGTTCCAAGAAGATATTTTATTAGTTGCAGAGCTTGAGGCTAAAAGTGAAAACCAAATAAAAGAATTCGTTTTCGTCCAATTTGGACAAGTTTTAGCACTTACTCGGGATCAACATATCCAAATGTGCCAGCAGGATTTGTTGAGACATGAGTGTCTTTGTCAGTTGCAAAAACTCTAGACAGCCCAAAGTGTGATATTTTGGCTACCAAGTTTTCATTCAATAGAATGTTGGAAGTTTTCAAATCTGTGTGGATTATTGGTGGCTTGCAGCCATTATTTAGATACTCCAAACCTGCATCATAATAAAATTCAACCTCATTTCAGGATTTAAAAAAAAAACTTCTTTTTTTTTATAAGAGATTTAGAAAAACTTTGCTAAATAGAAGAAGAAAATAAGGTTCATATAATTTTACCTTGCGCAGCATCTACTGCAATATGAATTCTCTCCCTCCAATTCAAAACGTATGAGCTTTTGTCTGCATCAAATTGCAATATGAGATGGATTTATATTCAAAATTGCGCAAATGTAATTAATTTGTAGTGTATCGGTGAAGTTTCTGCAATATATAATTCGGTGAAAGTGATGCAAACCGAAAGCTAGCTAATGAAAGCTTGTCTTGTGAAAACCTGATAAAAGTTCCTTCAAGTTTCCATTCTCCATGCATTCATACACAAGAGCCATGTTTCCATCATCATCACAGTAGCCAATGAGGGCTACCAAATTTCTGTGATAAACCATCATTAAGAGTTGCACCTGCATTTCTTTCAGAGAATTTATTATTTCACAGAAAAAAAATTGATTAATGCATATCTGATACATTATTGTCCACTTGTGCTCTCTGATCATTCGTCTAACCTCTGACAGAAATTCTTTAAAGCCTTGCTTAGAGGACTGAGACATCAGCTTAGCGGCAACTTGAGTGCCATCATTCAGCTCGCCATGATAAACTTTTCCAAATCCTCCTCCTATAATGTTCCTGAAATTATTAGTCATGTTTACAATCTCACGGTATGTAAAGGACCTGTTTTTTGAAATCAGTAATGAAGCACTTCCAGATCCAGTGACTGCAAAATACAAAGAAAACAGCAAGTTCAACATATAAGCAATTGACAAGGCAAAGAAAACATCTCATTGTATGAAACTAAAAGGAAAGTTATAGAATTTGGAAAAGTATGGTCCATGTAAATTAAATTTCATAATAAATATTGTTCATCTACAAATTGTCATTTTTATGTATTCAATAAATATTCATTTATCCATATAGGTTAGCCAAAATTGGAATACTTTCAAAGATTTGATTTTGAGGAAGTATATCTCTCTTTTAAAGTAATGCTGCATATTTGAAAGACCCAATAAGATCTGTTGCGGTTGAATTAACAAATGTAGGGGGGGGGGGGGGTTGGGGAGAAGAAAGAAGCTACCACCTTGTCTTGTCACTCTCCATAAGATAGCTAAAGTGACCAAGATAAGAAGAAGCACCACAAGAGATATGATTGAGACCGTCACTGGAATGAGAAAATTTTGTTTGTTTGTCTCAGATGAACCCGTTGAGCCCATCAGCATCAGTAGAAAATTGTGAATCACTTGTTTCATTACCGATGACAATTATTTCAAGTGGTAATGAACTCATAATCTTCTCATTCAATTTTCATTTTAAAATTCTTCTGATAATTCATTATATTTTCTCCCACCAGAAATCAAACTTAAGATTCATTTATGTTAGAGTTGACTCTACCACCGATAAACTACTAAGCCCATTAATTTAAATGAAAAAGAATTGACACATGAATTTAACAAATCAGTCCAGAAATTCAATAAAAATGCAAGAAAAAAAAAGAATTCTAAACTGATAAATTATCAACCCAATAAAATGTAGATGTCAAAGACAATCAGACCTTAGGTTCAACGTTCCATTTTTGGACTTTTCAATCAGCAGTTGAGGCAGTGGACCTGTTAGCCGGTTCCCAAATAAATTTCTGCAAATAGTTTAATTGAAGCCCAAATGTTTATGCCCTCAAATTTTGGAAGTACGCACCAAAATAGCCAACTTACAGATTAACTAAATTTGGTAGCTCCGCTAGAAATCCTGGCACTTTTCCAGTCAATTCATTGTTTGACAAATCTCTGAGAAAAAAGAAAAGGTGAGAGTACATAATCATGTGTTAAATTTTGCAATGTTTCCCTCAGAAACACAAATTAATGCTATAGAAATGTTACAGATGAACCTAAGACAACTTTATTCATACTTACAAGGACTAAGGGCTTGGAGTTTGGAAAATTCTGAAGCTATCTCCCCAGAAAATGCGCTTAAGCTGAGGTTCCTGCTCATAGTCAACTCATGTCAGATATTTTTCTGCCTAGTAAGACTTAAGAATGTAGAAGACAATCTGAGCAGGCACTAACACAGATACGATTCTTGAAGTATTGTTGTAAGTGCGACAGTTCAATCCATTCCACGAAAAGTCTCTTGGCTCGCATGGATCTCCTTGCCAGTCTGGTCTATCTAGGTTGTATATTTGCTTGATGGCCGTGATTGCACCAACTTTTTTCGAGAAAAGAAAAGGGAAGTGATTTCTCCAATTATTGAAGAAAAAACTGTTGAGAATCCCGGATGAAATATTGTAATCTGAGAGCTATAAGTTAAGATGTTCTTTCAAAAAAATAAAAGGGTTTGGCCATTTTAGTACCTTCATGAATATTTATGCTATAAATATATCATTACAGAGTTTAAAAAATGCAATTACCACTGTACCTACCCCAAATAGTCCAAGTGATGAAATGCATATAACATACCATCAATCGAGTTTGTTGCTGAAGTATTGTGGATGTCAATGTCATTCGCAATAATCTCAAAGCCACTGAGAATTGGTGGAAGGTCAGACTGCACTGTTGAATTGATGGAGAACTGAATAACTCCTCCAAGTGATTCTACTTTCTCGCAAATTGCTGTGAGTGGTTTGAGGTATTGAGGAGTGTAAGGTCCGTACAGAACCCCATTCAAAGTGATGGTGAATTCTCGCCTTAGGCCTTGTGGAATCCTTTGTACTTCAGCAAAGTAAAAGTAGACACTGTGATAACTCCACGTATAGGAAAAGTCTTCACTGAAAGTTAATGAAGTAAAATTGTTCCATGGCTGGACTGCAGTTCTCAACACTTCGGGCGGTACTTTATAGGAATCATCAGTGCTTTGAATCTGATGGTTTTGTGTGGTGTTCATTAAAACCCAATCATCAGACATAAATCCCCTCCATATGCGATCATAGATATCATCCTTGTATCTATATTTTAAAGGAGTAAATACTAATATCATGCGTAAGCGACTTTAAACACAAAAAGAAAAATAAAAATATGATTTATTTTGAGTTACCTAGCTCTTGCATCGTTTGGACAGCCGACATCATATGTTCAAGGAATCGCTGCAAATCCTGAATCAGTTCTATAAATAGAATTGTTCACTGGCCTTAATTCCAATGCTGAAATCACAGGTATACCAGAAGTATTTATGAGACACACAGAGATCAAATCGGTGAGAGAAAAATGGGAAATAGTGTAATAAAAGAAATCATCTATACTATCGAACTCGATATTTTCCCAATAGTGAACTTCAAGATATAGATCAAACTTTGGCGTTTGATTCTTGCCATCATAATTTCTGTAACTGAAAAAAGCTCGAATTAAGTAATTATCATTTTTCCCTTGCTCAGGTTTTAGGGTGTAACAGTTCTTTCTTCCTTCAGGAAAATATCTCAAGCTACAGCATAACCCAGTATCAATATCGTCATATTCCGGGAATATATATGCATTCTTGCCTGTGCTAACATAATCTTTGTCCGTCTTGTAATATAATCCTGTTGTCTCATCAAGATAATCTTCGTCTACCCCACAATCAATGCTAATGAAACCTTCAATATATTAGCAATAAGGAGGGAATTAGATACTCTAGCAATCAGATATATCCGATATAGCTATATGGTTGGTGCACCACTGAGCCTTTAGATTAGCAATCTTATACAAAAAAATTATAGCTATATGGTTGACTCAAACAAATTATTCACTTCAGATCTCTTTCAAGCCAACTTGTACATCCAGTGGCGGAGCCAAGAATCTAGCTAAGTGAGGGCCGGATCTGCTTAGCCAAATTCCTCGCTTAGCGATGTGTACGATAAAAAATCCAACTCATTATTTTTCTCGTGGAAACTGGAGAAAAACTAATGATCTGTTAAACAAGTGAAAATATCAAAGAGAACATACTTGTCCTACATTAGCTAAAGCTACACATTAGACCATGTCAATGAAACAAATCTTCCATAAAATTCTGGCTTAAATCGATATAAAGCTCTATGTTGAGTTACCAAATCCAAGTTTATTAGTGCAATTCAAGTTAAGAAAACAAAAAGGCCAAAAAAAAATCATTACGAACCACTCAAAAAGCGACAACAACGTTTTGAAAAAAAGAATTGCAATACCACAGTAACACCGAAAATCAAGATGACAGCAATGGAGCTTCAAGAACCTAAGAACCAAATACATCCATTCCATCTTATCAAATATGAGAAACCCTATATCAAAATAAAATTAAAGGAATACCTTCAGCAATGTCATGCACAATTGTAATCTTTATGCCCCTGTTTCAATAAAGCCCAACCAAATAGTCAAAATAACTAGTCTTCAAGTATCCTAAAAAATTGGAAACATCTACATTGCGTTCTATCCACCTTCAATGAGTACTAAATTACTCGGCAGCATTATGAACTCCACCGCAATTTTGCATTTTTCACTCATGCGTTTATCAAAAGTAATCAATTTTGAAGGTCTCATAAGAAATTCAGAAGCTCAAACCTTTCTGTTGACGCCAGGCAAGTCACCAGCAGTAAAAGCCATCAAAGCCATACGATACATGTGATCAGCAATCGATTCTGGTCCCTTAATTCCATGGTTAACTCATCCCTTCCGTTTCGTACTCTAACAAATGCAGGGAACACACACACACACAAAATCAAACGACAAATACACGCAAAACTAAGCCATCGTTTTGAGACTAGTATTACCTTAAGCTGATGGCACAATGTGAGGAAATTCATCGTGGACGAAGCAGATGAGGATTCAAAACGCAGTGTAGCAGTGGCTGTGTGAATTTGGATCTCGGTGGGTTCATGGCTGCGTGCCTTTAATTTGCCCTGGCCACAATTCTTTTTTAATTTGTTTTTAAACCACAGGTCGAAACCACGTCATTTCGTGGCGTGATTTAAAAATAAGTGGTTTCATGTTGTGGTTTAAAAATAAAAAAAAATTATCGTCCTGTCCCTCAGTCCCTGTGCTTCTTCTTCCTCGCCCTAGGTCACTTCCTCGGTTCCTCCAAGCTCCAACAGCAACAATGGTGGCCCTTCCTATTCTCCTCGAAGCCCCGTTTGATGGGAGCTCTAGTGGCGCTCCTCCGCCGCCAATGAGTGCCCAAACAGCCACCGGTCCCTTGGTGGCTCTGTTACTGTGTACATCAATTATAATGCCAAAGGCACCTAAACCAAATTGCATTTGGTTCAATAAATATTAATTGTCAGTTGACAGGTAAAGTCGTTCAAGGCAAGTATTAGGAACACGCTCTGTTTTTGTAATCTCTTTACACTCTACAATTAAAATTTGACACGTGAAAGAGAACATTAATTTTTTTTATAATCTCTGTACGTATAAAAATTATAAAAATAATAATAAAGCAAGATGTTATCTCTGAAATTTGTCTTATGAGGTGCTACGTTGACTATATTTGTGTACGGATTCAAGTCGTCACTGGTGTAAATATAACTCTAGAACATTTTATAGCGGAAAGTTAATACATGAATGAAAACACCTAACAGAAATATACTACTATTGATTATATCTGAATTTTTTTTAGTAAAAAAATTATAAAAATAACGTATAAATAAATTTTAATTGAAAGTATATAACAGCATGAGAGAGTGCATAAAAGATAGTATTTTTAACATTTCTCACCCCTTAAATTGTTAAAAAATGATGCGGACAGTCCCTTGAATAATCAAATGTGCTTTTGCATCCTTCAACTTTGTTTTTTCTTTAAAAGGAATTCCATCAACCGTGACCAAAAATTAATGCTAATAGTCAAATTAATACTAGAGATATGGCAACAAAAATGACTACTCAAAACTAAAATCGCCATATCAATCATGACACAACTATGTGCTAGTATGAATAAATTCTCTAGCAAAAATGAAAGGGGAAAAACAAGTTAGTACACGCTTGGTTGTCGGAAACACAAACATAGAAGCTCATTACAATTAGAGTTAATTAGTAAATCATTAAAATAAATTTATCTTAGGCTGCACATGAATCAGAATTTTATAGTAATATTGCATTTCCAAGCGGGTGGAATTTTCAGAATTTTACAGAAATTTGAATTCCTTATTTTGAGGAGAAAAATTAGGGGACAAGGTAATCGCATACTGGTTGCTACTAGGAATGTTGGATGTTATATCTATAGCAAATTTCGTAGAACAATTGTACATGTTATGCCTGATTTAATGCCGAATGATAAGGAAATTTCAGGATCAGCTTGAATTCGGACGTATAACATACCTGGATTTTGGGTCACTAGGCTTCTTCTTCTCCCATCAGCAATCTGAATATTCACACCAGCAGCAAGCAGAGCGAGGACGAGCCTCACTATTACAACCATTTTCCTACTACCATCCATATTTTGATGTGCTCCTGACAAATGATAAACTGAAATGGGCCTTAGAGTACTCTTAACCTACGGTCTTTGA
This sequence comes from Flueggea neowawraea, assembly GCA_948243855.1. Taxonomy (NCBI): domain Eukaryota; kingdom Viridiplantae; phylum Streptophyta; class Magnoliopsida; order Malpighiales; family Phyllanthaceae; genus Flueggea; species Flueggea neowawraea. The sequence goes on along the minus strand of CAODLS011097772.1, from coordinate 3,267 downwards.
AATTGTCTCGCAGGACGTTTGCTCAGCTTTTTTATTGTTATTTTATTAAAATCATCGGTTTCTAACCCCTTAACTTCTTCATTCGTAATCCAATGATTACTTTAAGAGTCTCGCGGGACGTCTACTCAGTTTTTCACTAAACACAATTTTATTTTAATCTCCGTTAGAGTAAATCTGATCGTTGGATCAAAACGATCAACGGTCAGATTTTATTTAAAAAAAAAGATTAATGAGTCAAACGCCTAATACATGTAACTCGTCCTCCCACAGAATAACGTACTACAATATGAGAATATAGTAACACGTCTCCATGTCCACAGCTATAATCTCAATTCGAGATTCTAGTCACGTAGTAGATAACTTTAGTAACAATATGTACCGCTTTATAGATAAGTAATCAACCACTAGAAAACAACTGTCACTGGTCAGTACTAGACTGTCATAAAGAATGTCTCTAGACTGCTTGACCGCTTCCCAAGTGTCCTAATCCATTTGAATTTGTCTTCTATATAGTAATTGGATGATAATTTGCGGTTCGATTGTGCTGATTTTTGGTGAGCATACATGACTTTCTTGCTTTTTTGGCATGATCCGTATGTCTAACTTTGAAATTTGAAAACTGGCATGACCCGCATTTATAACTTTGAAATTTGAAAAGTGCACATCACGAACATGTAATTTCATTTTCAATGACAATTAAAGATTGCAATTAGTTTTCTACTTTCTGGAAATTGAAATGGCTTCAGTATTTTTGTTTTGTCCAAAATACTACTATTTTCTTTCATATAGGAGTGTCAGAATAATAATAATCGATGACTGCACTGAATTATTTTTATTAAATTGATATTATTTTAGTGATCTCTTAATACTCTTATTCTCTGAAATTTATTAAAAATAAATGAAGATAATATCAGAAAGTACAACTTAAAGGCTAAAAAAACCAGCAACAGCTAATTGACAAATCAGAAATGTTCTTTCCTACAAATGTCATCATAAAGTAAGGAAGGACAAAATGTACTACTCCTCGGAACTTCTATAGTCAGTCCCTGTAAATTTTTCTTATATCAGACAATAATTTTTTATTATAAGATGTTTGATATAGATGTATATTCTTTTAATTATTAAATTTAAATAAATTAAATAAAAGTAATAGATTTTAAGTAATTTATTAGTTATTTAATAACTTTCTCTTTTACATAATATTTGACACCTTTTACCTAATTTTTTACCATTTACATTATTTTTATAAATTAAGTAAAAGTTAAAAAATACTTTTTACTTAATTTGATAATTTATTACAAAATTTTATATAATTAAGTAAAAGAGAGAAAAAATTAAATAACTGATACTTTACCTAATTTCTAATACTTTTACTTAATATCATATACTTTTACAAAATTTTCAAAAAATTAAGTAAAAGTGACATTTTATTTAATATTGATAATTTTTACAGAATAATTTTTCTTTTACTAAATTATATAAAATTAAGTAAAAAAATAATTAAGTAACCAGTGAGTTACATAATTTAAACACCTTTTATTAAATAAGAAAAAAATTTACTTAATGTTTTGACCTTTTACATAATTTTGAAAAATTGAGTAAAAGAGGAACAAATTAAGTAAAAGATAGATTACTTAATTAAGTTGTCTTTACTAAATGGAAGATACTTTTACTTAATTTTTTTACTGTTTACAAAATTTCATAAAATTAGGTAAAAGCAGGACAAATTAAGTAAAATGTATGTTACTTAATTTAATAAACTTTTACTAAATGGCAGGAACTTTTACTTTATTTTTATATCTTTTACTAATTTTTTTAAAATTGAGTAAAAGATGAAAAAATTAAATAACATGTGAGTTACTTAATGTAATTAATTTTTATTTAATGTTAAAAATTTTTACTTAATTTTTTCACATTTTACAATTTTTTTCAAGATTAAGTAAAAATAAAACAAATTAAGTAATCAGAGAGTTACTTAATTTTATAAGTAGAAATTCGTCTCCAAAAGTAGAAATTTCATTTTTGTTGAAACGTTAGAAATTTTTGTTGTCATATGTAATTTAAACTACCCATATTAACATAAAAAAATCTTCTTGATATTATGAGTAGATGAGTTAGTAATATAAATTATATAAGAATTAATAAAGGAGTAAAATTATTGTCATATATGCGAATAACATATTAAGTTTGTTCACAATTTAAGTTAGTTTGTGATATTTCATCTCATGATTTGATGATCTTATGAGTAATTTTTACCACACAAATGCGTATACACATATTAATACTTTTGAAAATGTATGAACACCTTTTAACATCTATGTATAAAATTGAATACTCATGTATACCTTTAAACTTTTATGTACATTTTTGAACACTTATATATATTTTTGATCATTTATGTACACTTTTGAACACTTTTGTAACAACTATCAATACTTTTGAACATTTATGCACAATTTTGAACTCCTATCAATTTTATTCTTTTGTGTCTTTATAGAATTTATCGTGTCTAAATTAATTAACTGTACCAATACGACATTTTACTTATGAATAAATGAATTACAAATACAATCAAACCAAAATTACTCTCTCTTGGTAGAAACCATACTTGCATGAGCTTTTAGAAAAGCGAAATCGTAATATCACACATACTTGTTAATTAGATCTTTTCAAATTTCTCTTTGCAAACTTTTCTTGATGAGTAGCTCAAAGTAACTTGAAGGCTATATATGCTTAGTCTCAGAGTTAGAACTTAACAGAGGTAAAACATCCTTAGACAAATTTTAGGTATACAAAAGGTGGACAACAAGTGTACAAAAGTTTTAAATGAATTTTGCTTCGCCATCAACTATGAGTCCAATTTAATTTTTAATAAACCTATCTTTAATATGTTTTACTAAGCAAATACTAAAATTTGATGAGTAAACTAATTTTTAAATCAAAATTTTAAATGACTATCTATTTGATTAAGCTTTAAATTGATTCTAACATAGTAAGATTTAAATCTAACTTTGTCAATTTTTATTATTTAAAGTATGATTAAATTAAACTCAGAAAAATCTATTAAACTATAGAATTAAGAGAACCATCAAACTAATAGCAATTATTACTTTTTAAACACTTACATAATTTAAATTTTTTATACAGCTTTCAAATATTATATCTAACTTATCCAATTTAAGATACAAGTATTTACGATCAACTCATTTCATTAACACCTTTGAACAAAATTTTATAACTCAAATTTATTAACTAAATGAAACTTGA
>CAODLS011097685.1:0-11889 GCA_948243855.1 Flueggea neowawraea | reverse complement strand
CATGGAGAAGAAGCAATATCTACTTGAAAAGTTTCTCATCAGGAAATTGCTCACAAATATTGTCTTCTTCTTGCGTAAGTGGTTCAATTCTTGATAAATGATCTGTAACCAAATTTTCACATCCTTTCTTGTCCTTGATTTCCAAGTCAAATTCTTGCAACAATAAGATCCACCAAATTAGTCTAGGCTTAGCATCCTTTTTAGTCATTAAATACTTGATAGCTGCATGATCAGTATACAAAATTACCTTAGAACCCACCAAGTAGGATCTAAATTTCTCAAATGCATACACTATAACCAATAATTCCTTCTCGATGGTTGCATAATTAACTTGGGCACTATTCAGCAACTTGCTTGAATAATAAATCACATGGAGTTTTCTATCTCTTATTTGACCCAAAATGGCGCCAATGGCAAAGTCAATAGCATCACACATAAGCTCAAAGGGTAAACTACAATCCGGGGTGATCAATATAGGAGTGGACATCAGAGCCTACTTCAACCAGTCAAATGCCTGCACACACTCAACATCAAAGTTAAATGGTGCATCCTTATCAAGTAAGGAGCACAAGGGTTTGGTAATAGTGGGGAAATCTTTAATGAAACGACGGTAAAAACGAACATGCCCTAAAAAGCTCCTAACCCCTTTTACTAAAGTAGGTGGAAGCAATTTTTCAATTATCTCCACCTTGGGCTTATCAACCTCAATGCCTTTTGAAGAAATGCGGTGTCCCAAAACAATCCCTTCATTGACCATGAAATGACATTTTTCCCGATTTAGCACCAAATTGGTTTCCTCACACCTTTTTAAAACCTTTTTCACATTTGACAAACACAGGTCAAATGAAGAACCATAGACCGAGAAATCATCCATAAAAATTTCTATGGTATATTCCAACATATTGAAAAAAAGGTCATCATACACCTTTGAAAAGTGGCAGGTGCATTACACAACCCAAATGACATCCTCCTATATGCAAAAGTACCATAGGGGTAGGTAAAAGTAGTTTTTTCTTGATCCTCGGGTACTATGGAAATTTGGTTATAACAAGAATAACCATCTAAAAAGCAATAATATTCATGTCCGGCTAACCTTTCAAGCATTTGATCAATGAAGGGTAAAGGGAAATGGTCTTTCCTAGTGGCGGCTTTTAATTTCCTATAGTCAATGCACATTCGTCATCTGGTCACAAGTCTAGTGGGAATCAATTTATTGTTTGAATCTTCCAGCATAGTTATCCCATCTTTCTTTGGAACCACTTGGACAAGACTCACCCAATTACTATCAAAGATGCTATAGATAATACTTGCATCCAGAAGCGTTAGCACCTCCGCTCTTAGCACTTTCTTTATGTTGGGATTGAGCCTTATTTGATGCTCAATTGAAGACTTGTGTCACTCCTTCATTAAAATGTTATGCATGCAAATGGCTGGGCTTATACCCTTAATGTCAGAAATGCTCCACACAATTGCAGCTCGGTGCTCCCGAAGCATACTCAATAATTTGGTTTCCTGCATATCGTTTAAACAAGAAGCAACAATAACAGGAATTGTAGAGGAATCCCATAAATAAGCATATCTAATGTGAGATGGTAGGGTTTTTATTTTACTTGAGGAGGTATTTCACTAGAAGGATTAGGTCTAGGCTTTCCTTTCCCCAACTCATCAAATCTAGACCCCAAAAGATACCCCTCATCTTCTAGCCTCATCACACTTTCATGCAAAATGGGATTCTCTACTTTTTTCAACAAACTCAAGGAAATGCAAACTTGTTAGGGATCAATATGGTTTTGTGCAATAACATTCTTTACCAAGGGGTCAACAAGATTAACACTAAAGCAAGTTTCATCTAAAGATGGGAATTTCAAAGCTTTGAACACATTTAACTCTTGGATCTCATTCCCAACCCTTAAAGTCAACTTACCCTTTTGCACATCAATCAAAGCCCCTTTAGTAGCTAAGAAAGGTTGACCTAAAATAATAGGCATCTTGGAGTCCCTCTCCTATTTCCAAGACAAAGAAGTCAACAGAAAAATAAAACTTACCCACTTTCACTAGCACATCCTTAGTGAATCCCAAAGGATACATAATGGATCGGTTCGCTAGTTGGAGAGAAGTGGTTGACAGTTTAAGCTCTCACATGCCAAGCTTGTGGAAGATAGATAGTGGCATAAGGTTAATTGAGGCTCCCAAATCACACAAGGATTTTTCTATCCCAAAAGTTCCAATTGTGCAAGGAATTGTAAAGCTCCCAGGGTCTGTGAGTTTAGGAGTTAGTTTGTTTTGAATGATCGCGCTACACCCCTCGGTCAATGCTATGGTAGCATATTCCCCCAGCTTCTTCTTATTCGAGACAATCTCCTTTAAAAACTTGGCATAATGAGGCATATGAGAAATTACCTCAATGAAAGGGATGTTCATCTGAATCTTCTTGAACATGTCAAGGTACTTCATGAAAGTCTTTTCCCTTGCTTGTTCCTTCAACCTTTGAGGAAACGAAATAGGTAGCACATAAGGTTTTACCTCCTCTCTTTGGTTGGAAGGGAGCTCATCTTGCATACTATCTCCTTTCCCTTTAGGGATTTCCTCTAACTTCTTTATAGCCTTATTCTTGGTCGACTTTACAACAATCTTGGGTTCCTCGAGTACTTTTCCACTTCTTAAAGAGATAGTGATGGCTTGTTTGGGATTGACCTCTGTTGTACTAGGCAATTTCCCTTTATCCCTTTTTGAAACGGCCTTGGCTAATTGTCCTACTTGCCTCTCATGATTGTGAATGGTTGACTGTTGTGATTGAATTATTTGATCAACCTTAGCATCCCTCTCTTTAATTTTTGTATCTCTAGTCTCCATTTTGGACATAAACTGCATGAACAAATCTTCTAAAGGTGGCTTTTTATATTGGTTAGCTTGTGAGGGTGGTGGTTGGGGTTGAGCTTAGTTGATTGGTTGGAAACGTGGTCTTGGATGAAAACTAGGTGGTCCCATTGGTCTAGGTTGGGTATTGGTGTGATTACCCATGCATTGTAAGTCCATCATAGAAGAATTGAGAAACAAGGGCCAATGGAAATTAATGGTGTGAACATTGACTAATGAGCATCTTAAACCTCTCATATGCTTCGTGGAATGACTCTCCTTCTAATTGAGAAAAAGAGCATATCTTGTTTCTAAGTTCCACCGTCTTCTGAGGTGAGTAATACTTCATCATAAATGTAATACCCCGTCTGTTCCGATCAATTCACTGTAGCATTTACCAGATTTTGATAAGGTCTCTGGTAGAACAACATTTGATTTGAATGATCCTAGTTCAATCCCAATTTTAACCTCAAATAATTGAGGTGATATTTGTGTATTTGGAGGTGTAAAGAATGTTTAAGAGTGTTATCCATGAAAGTTTGGGTGTTGAAACCCGGGAGTGATGGGATCCATGATTTGAAGTTAAGAACATGTTGGAGGCATGATTTTGTGCGTGTATAGCTTGCTGGAGGTCATCTACATGAACAGAAGCAGTATCTACGCATGTTGTGTGTGATTCAGGTCGATTTGGGGACAATATAGGCCGTCTACGTGTGTTGTAGGAGGAGCCTCGCACGTAGATCATGATTTGGGAATGAGATGTGAGGTATTTATGCCGACTACGTACGTTGTGAAAGGCACAACGCACGTAGAACTGGCACAACGTACATTGTGTTGGGTGTAACGTACGTTGATCATGGCTTCTAGAAATACGAAGTTTCTGGATTGAAATTTGACACCGTCTATGTGCATAGTATGTGGTGCAACGTACGTAGAAGAGTCACAACGTACGTTGTGAAGGGGTGCAACGTACGTTGGCTTTGTAATTAAGTGAAATGTTGTGTTTCGATCCGTCTACCTTTATAAGCACACCTCACCCAACCCTTTCGTCATTCCGTCTCATTTTCACTCCAAATCACTCTGAACTCTTTTGAAACTCTCCCCTATGGTCTTTCCTTCATTCCTTAACATCTTTGGAGGTAACATTGTGCATATAGCCTCTTCTTTTTGTCCATTTGTTACCTATGATTTCTGAATCTGTTTTGGGTCCAATTTGATTTAGGGTTCTTAGATCTGAATGATTCAGTTGAGATGGATGCTGAGGGTGGTTAGATGATGATTTTCTGAGGTAAGATCATTCTTCCTTTCCACTTATTTTATCAATTTCATGCATCAATCTCAGAATCTCTTGTTGCCTGAATTTCATTCTAGGGTTTGGATTTGATGTTCCTGTTGGAGAGATTGTTGGATATTGATTATTTATGGTTATAGGAGGTTAGATTAACATAAATCTAGTTTTGAATCAAAAGATTTGATGAGTTATTGACCAGGCTAGGGTTTGTGAAGGTTCATGATGATTTAGAGTTGTTTTTGAGAAACCAACCATGGATTTGAGTTCCCGAGGTTGATGATTATCATTATAGGTGTTTGAAACTGATTTTTATCGATTGAATCGAGAAATGGATTTTTGGGGTAATTTTTCCATAGAGACGAAACTTGGTATTTTGCAAATTTGAGGTTAAAAATATAGTTTTTGAATATTCTGGGGTTCAATTTGATAATAGAAATACCTTGGGTATTGATTGATAAATTTTGAACAGTTTGGAGACTGAGTTGTAATGTTACATTGAGGGTCAAATTTTGATGAGCGTTAGACTTTCGTTTGAAAATAGGATTTCTGACGCCAATGGCGTCTGAGTCTGCATTTGCATTGCATGCCTATTCTGAAATGCCACAATTATCATGTTTGACTCTTTTGTAATATGTCTCTATTCTCAGTTCTGTAATCTATCTCTGTTCTCAGCTCAGTACAGTTCTCGAGGCGATCAGTCATTCACTAGTAGACCGCGACTGGATTATTAGCTCGGTGTCCAAGTGAGTGGATTGTAGCTTCAGACACAAAGGCTGCGTCCTTTGTAAATTATTATGTTTTTGGTGTGTTCGGCTTATATATGAAACTTGGATTAATAATGGTTTGATTAATTAATAATCTGGCTATGTGATTATTGATACTCAATATTTTGTTGATATATGGTATTTATATATATATATATATGATATATATGTATATATGTACATATTCTTTGTATATGGCTCCTGCTCTGTATGCCATCTGCTAGGTATATATATATAATTTGGATTAGGGACACCTAACTACGAGGTAGTGTAGCCGTTGGTATACCAATGCCCTGTCAAGGCCCAGTTACCAGGGTAATATGGTAGTTGTGCGTCCGGCTAGACCACGTGCTCTGTTTGATCTGATGGGTGGCTTTGCCCCCCTTCTGTTATCTATCTGTTTTGGTCCCTATCCACCTCTGTTATATACTATGTATATGTATATTCTGTATTCTGTCTGTTACATGTTATTTGCTCTAGTTACGAAGGATTTCAGAAATGGTTTTTAATAGAATATTATACATAGAGTGTATATGTATGTATACGTACGTACCTAATGTATGGGGTATTTTTGATCGATTCCAAAGCAGTCTTTGTAAGGCACGCATGAGGCGGTCTGGAGTGTTGTTCCTCACTGGGTTTGACCCCATTTCTTTTCTTTCCTTTTCTTTGTTTCTTTTTAGTGCTTATTTTAGGTACTTGCGGTGGTTGGTGGTCTTTCGCACTCAGTGAGGAGTTTCATCAGCAGTGAGCCCCTATTGTTTGGGCTTGACCTTTAGCTCTGTTAGATGCTCCACATACCGAGTAGCGGATTATGGCCTGTATTTGAATTTAAAATGGTTTAATTTTTTAAATTATAATTATTTATTTAGCAATTTTTTTTTCTTTTACTATTATTAATATTTGAGAATATTGTTTACAAAAGTTTATTTTGTTAAACAGTTTTAAATTGTCTAATAACAAATGAATGGATAGTTGTTTGAATCTATGAGGCTTGTGCGAGATGGGTCGGACTCTCATAGACGGTTCATCTAGTACGTCGATCATGGCCTGACTTTGGGTTGTGACAAAGATGGTATCAGAGACAGGTTCCATATTGTCTGGGTCGGTTGTGGAGCTTAGGTATTCTTGATCAAATCAGTCTAATTTGCCTCTGTATATGTCTCTGAGCAATTGCTTATGTATGCCATTCTGGGTATTTCGTTGGTACTGTGGCAAGGACCAATATTATGATCTGAATAAACGCATTCTGATTGTCTGTTGCATTAGATTTGGACTCGTGCTCAAAGTCGCCAATTAGGGTTGTCGTTGATGCTGTCGAATATTAGTAGCGAATCGGTAGGATCATGTAGTCGTTTGGAGGTTGAAGGATCACCTCTTCTGTTGTAATCTCTGCATATGTTTTGTTTGTGTTGCATGGTATATTGTTTGGCATATTTTAGTTTGATTTCCTTAGACTATATCTATTGTGCGGAGGTAGTAGTACTTTGGTTAGAGGAAATTTGGTCATTTGTTCCTTGTTCTTTGAGGGAAATATTTTCTGATTTTATAATTGAGACGTGGTGATTCTCTAATTGATTGATATTAGAAAATCTATAGTTTAGGTCACATGATGTGGTTTGAGGTTACTTCAATGGAATTTTGAGGTTTGTTATGTTGTGTGAACAAGGAATTCATGTTGGTTTGGAATCAAATTGTTGTTGCATTCGATCCATTGTGTTTTAAGGAATTTGAGGAAATATCTTATTTGTTTTTAAGCGTCAATCCTGATTTGAGGTTTGATATTATGAAATAAATTAGTATGACAAAATCGTTGGGCCTGGAGGAGCTTAACGCTAAGTGTTATATGTTTGAGAAATTATCGGATTAGTCCGATAGTAACTGATGATATGTTTGCAGAATAAATTCTCTTGGAATCTTGGAGTAAAATTTGACAAAGATTTGAGTTCAGTTTTCATGATAGGTACGTTGTTTGGTGTTAATGAGAGTGAGACAGTATTTGGAATACTACAAGCTTTGAATTTCTAAGAGTATGACTAGTGGATCATGTTACGAATATGTTTGATGATACAAGAGGTAATTTAGTAATTCGTATTTGGGAGATCAGTAATTGAGTTGAGACTAATGTTTCGATCCTTTTGACTTTGAGGATACTCGGTATACGATAAAGGGAGATTAAGATTAAGTATAATGGTAAAATATTCTAAGGATTAAGAAGGTATGTAATTATTTATTTGGAGACGAGTTCATGTGATGACCTCTTTGATATATGTGATTCATTTGAGGATGTTTGGTAACGATCACTGGGTGATCATTTTGGTGTTGATAGATTCATTTGAGGTAAAATGATAATAATGAGGAATTACAAACAACTTAGGGAAATTAATTTGGAGTCGACATGCAGTTGACTTATATGGTAAGTAATCATGATTTTTGAAATGATCTGGAAATCAATTGTGAGTATGCAAATTAGCTTACGAGTTGGTTTGACTTGGATATGAGAATTGGATATGGATGATGTACACATTGGAGCGCCTATGATATTTTTGTCATGACAGGGTGGTATCATTCTTTGGTGTTCTTTGAAGATATGATATCTTTGTTTGGGAAAAAAGATGGTATATTCCTTGGTGTTCTTTGATTTCAGAAAAAAATCAATTTGAGAATTTGATTCAACGTGGGTGATTTTTGTTAAAGAGATTCGGCTTTGCGGGATGTGATATTATTCTTTACAAAAGAATGTAGAAATGATAGGTAGTTTCTTGTGATTTAAGAATTTGGGATGTGATTGAGTTTTAGGACTCAGGTTTGAAATATAAATTTCATGCCTTGTGCATTTGTGAATATATGGGATAATTGATAAGTTTGGTTCGAATCGATTGGATTCGGGGATTTTTGCAGTAGTGGATCACTTTTGGAGTGTTTATGTTACCTCTGCTAGTGACATTTGGATCTATTCCAATCTTTCTTGATCTCTGTAGTTGTAACCTGAGTCGGATCTATTCTTGGATATCTAACCATATAGTCTCGCAAGAACTTTTCTTTTTGAAGCTTGGGTTGTAGTTTGATTTGCCCTTCTTTTCTGTATATGTGTTTGGTCCAGTATCAGAATTTTGTTTGCTTAATCTTTGAAAGTGTTTGAATTTGTAACTCTTGGCATTGATTCCTTGAACTTTAAAAACCTGTATCTTTATTGTCTTATGCTTTTGTACATTCTGGTGTTTCCAGAATTATCCTATGTTTTGTTGAGATTGTCAGAATAAGAGCCTTTGGACAACTTTCTAGAGAGTTGTGCATGAGTATCTGCACTTATCCGATTCTATTAATCTGAGAGTTTGTACACTCTATTCCTGCATATGTATTATTCAATGTCTTCTATCTCTGCATTCTGTCTCTGTACTTTTTGCTTCTGTCTCTACATACTCTGTGTCTGTTTTGGCATATTTTTGTTTGTATACTGTTTGACTTTGGTGTTGTGCGTTCTATTGCACTCCACATTCTGTTAGAATATGTCGAAGCGATGGATGCGCTAGAAATATTTAGAAGCTCTGTCACCTTTGTGTAGCTACAGTTTAGCTAAACTTGAGTTTTGGAGTGGCATGATCATTTTGAATGAGTAGGAGTGGCAATTGATATAAGGTGTTAGATGTGGAAGAATATTGTTTTGCCCTCCGTATGAATTGGGCTTTGAATTGGTATGTCATCTTGAATCACTTTGAATAATGGGTGCGTTTTGATAGCTAGGTCAAAGCGAATTCTGTTAGCACGATAAGCATATTAGTAGTAGAGGAAAGAAAAAGAATGTATCATTGTGTTGGTGAACGGTATGTGGCTATATGCTAATCTGGTCGCAAGGCTCGAAGGTGAAATTGTAAGACGCACCCATACCAGGGGTTTGAGATTTTTCTGAAATGTCTGTTGCAAAAATCTCTAGGATTGAGTCGTGATTGGAGTTAGACTCAATGTCCATCTAATGTTGGGGGCTCTGTAGAGAGAATTGTATGATAAAAGGTAATGGCTGAGCAATACTGCTTTAGGGTGCATCGGAGTTGGATCGGTCAGGATTTGGGGTTAAATCCATGGTGTATTTAATAATTTGGGTGCTCAGGGAAGTATGAATGTTTGGAGTGTTACAGGTATGGTGATAAACCCTCGTGCTATTTAATTTTATTAACTTTGGAAATACTCGGCATCTGACGTGGTAAAGAGTTCATTTGTCGTCATGATGATCCCATTATTGATGATTATTGAACTTGGAGGGTTGTAGCAAAGATTAGGAGATGAATTGTATCGGTATGAAGATTATGGAGGAGTTAAGAATACAAACTTGGGGTTTTGGATATCCAAAGAGTAAATTTTCTTGGTACCTCAAGCTATCTTAGTCTGTAACATCTGGATCTGTTGCGTTCCTTTGCTCTCTGTGGTTAACCTAGGTGACTTTGTTAGGAGTCGTCTGACTCTATTTCCTTTTGCTCCGTGTGTCTGTCTATCTGTTGGGACTTTGTAGTCTCATCTTTGATAAGTATCTATGCTCTGTTGCATATAATTTTGGTCCTGGGAATGTTTTTGTAAATTTGGGCAGTTGTGTACTATGATACCAAATGTGGTATATCGTCTGAATGCCAGTGGAAGTTCTTAGGGGACTTCACTCTGTGAGATGCATATGAGGATTCATGCTTCTCAAACTCTGTTAGGGTATAAGTCTGTATCATCTGTCATGGTCTCTGCATACTTCTGTATCATTTGTTTCAGCACCTGCGTGGGTTGCATCTTCTCTGTCTATCTGCATACTCTGCTACGAGTAGTCTGGGACGTTAATGAGAGATAGATAATTTCTCTGTGGATGATCTATTAAAGTCATGGCTTTTGACTTGATTTTTCAATAATTGATGTTAGAGTTTGACTAGACCTCATTCTAGAGTGGTGATAGTATTCTGTATGCCTCTGGTAACCTTTTGATCTGAATCTTCTGAAAATTCGAGGACGAATTTCTTTTAAGGGGGGAAGTATGCAATACCCCATCTGTTTCGATCAATTCACTATAGAGTTCTGACCAGATTCCGACAAGGTAACATGTGGAACAACATTTGATTTGAATGACCCTAGTTCAATCCCAATTTGAACCTCAAATAATTGAGGTGATATTTGAGTATTTAGAGATGTAGAGAATTTTTAATAGTGTTATCTATGAAAGTTTGGGTGTGGTTGAGTCCTGGGAGTGATGGGATCCATGATTTGAAGTTAAGAACACGTTGGAGGCATGATTTCGCACGCGTGGAGCTTGCTGAAGATCATCTACGTGCACAGAAGGAGTATCTACGCACGTTGTGTATGATTTAGGTCGATTTAGTTGTAGTATAGGTCGTCTATGTACGTTGTAGGAGTATCCCTGCACGTAGATCATGATCTGGGAATGAGATGTGATGTGTTTATGCTGACTACGTACGTTGTGAAAGGCACAACGCACGTAGAACTGGCACAACGTACGTTGTGTTGGGTGTAACGTACGTTGATCATGGATTCAGGAAATACGAAGTTCCAAGATTGAAATCTGACACCATTCACGTGCATAGTATGACGTGCAACGTATGTAGAAAAGTCACAACGTAAGTTGTGAAGGGGTACAACGTATGTTGGCTTTGTATATCAATGAAACACTGTGTTTCGATCCGTCTGCCTTTATAAGCACACCTCACCCGACCCTTTCATCATTCCGTCTCATTTTCACTCCAAATCACTCTAAACTCTTCTGAAACTCTCCTTCATGGTCTCTCCTTCATTCCTTAACATCTCTGAAGGTAAGATTGTGCATCTAGCCTCTTCTTTTCGTCTGTTTGTTGCCTTTGATTTCTGAATCTGTTTTGGATCTGATTTGATTTAGGGTTCTCAGATCTGAGTGATTTGGTTGAGATGGATGTTGAGGGTGGTTACATGATTATTTTCTGAGGTAAGATCATTCTTCCTTTCCTCTTATTTCATCAATTTCATGCATCAATTTCAGAATCTCTTGTTGCCCGAATATCATTCTAGGTTTTGGATTTGATGTTTCTGTTGGAAAGATTGTTTGATATTGATTGTTTATGGTTGTGGGAGGTTAGATTAACATAAATCTAGCTTTGAATCAAAAGACTTGATGAGTTATAGACCGGACTAGGTTTGGTTCGGGTTTGTGGAGATTCACGATGATTTAGAGTTGTTTTTGAGAAACCAATCATGGATTTGAGTTCCTGAGGTTGATGATAATCATTATAGGTGTTTGAAACTGATTTTTATCGATTGAATCGAGAAATGGATTTTTGGGGTAATTTTTCCATAGAGACGAAACTTGGTATTTTGCGAATTTGAGGTTAACAATATAGTTTTTTAATATTCTGGGGTTCGATTTGACAATAGAAATACCTTGGGTATTGATTGATAAATTTCAAAAAGTTTGGAGACTGAGTTGTAATGTTACATCAAGGTCGAATTTCGATGAGCGTTGCACTTTCGTTTGAAAATAGGATTTCTGACGCCGATGGCGTATGAGTCTGCATTTGCATTGCATGCATATTCTGAAATGCCACAGTTACCATGTTTGACACTATTGTAACCTATCTCTATTCTCAGTTCTGTAATCTGTCTCTGTTATCAGCTTGGTACAGTTCCCGAGGCAACCAGTCCTTCACTAGTATACCGCGACTGAATTATTAGCTCGGTGTCTAGGTGAGTGGATTGCAGCTTCAGACACATAGGCTGTGTCCTTTGGAAATTATTATGTTTTTGGTGTGTTCGGCTTATATATGAAACTTGGAATAATAATGGTTTGATTAATTAATAATTCGGCTATGTGATTATTGATGTTGGACCAAGGGTGGTCAACATTAAGACTTCTCTAAAGTTTTGATGATGAACAAACTGCAGAATTTGATCTGAAGCAAGATTCACGTACGTCAAACAAAAGTCACGTACGTGTGACAATGTCACGTACGTCAGTGAAGC